>JACJUY010000898.1:85122-140662 GCA_014220935.1 Platorchestia sp. MABIK
CACACGTCAGAAGCACTCTGCTACGCTCAGGTACACTCAGTTACACTAACATACACTCACGCTCTGGAGTATTCGAGTACATTAACACACACATCAGATGCACTCTGCTACGCTCAGGTGCACTCAGATACGCTCAAATGCACACACCTACTCCTCGACACACTAAACGATACTCGTATACGTTCAGATACGATAGGTATACTCAAATAGATTCATTTACAGCACACTCTGTTACTCGTACATACACTGAAGTGCACTTCAATACGTTCAAATCAGATTCATTGGGTGTTTCATAGATGTATTCGTAAGAAGCCTCATTGTTTGATAGCTCCTAACATACTTCGGTACTTCATCGTTTGGCAGTGACGAATTTCATTTTGCTTGCTTTTCAAATTATCTGCACGGGGATGTTTTCTTAACGCTTGAATGAAGCATTTAGAATTAAAAAATGACTTTCGTTGTTGTTTCATAAAATCCGTGTCACAAACTTTCTCGCTCTGGTAATTAATGAGAACTTGTGATTGAAGAGAAATTGTGAGTAATGAGAAATATTGATTAATTACGACTTGAGAGAACGACATTAACATCAAAATTCGCTTTTTGGATTACGTGGTGATTTATTGCTTTTCTTATAATTAAATCTGAACTTCAATGGGTACAATGGGAAATTAAATTAGTTCTAATTGCAGTTTCAAAACTTTTGCCATAAGTTCAATTAAGATGTCTTGTGGAGCTCATCTAAGGAGAGTTCTAATAGATACATTGATCTGGTTGCGCCCTTAAAATACAGATCTTGTTATATACAAGTTATTCGTAGACAATTTTCAAACAGAAACTATACGCCTGCTCTTTCAAAGCATTTTCTTGCAAAAATTTCCGTACTTATCAATCGAAGTTTCTAGTAAATAATATGTTTTAAATTTCTAGGGCAAGATTTATTTCCACGTAACCTTAAAATCAAGAAACTGTTATTCATGTAAATTCCCATGATTCTCTCATGAAGGTTTACGCTGGCAGCGATGTTCTATTTAAACTGAAGGGGGCGGTCTATTGCAGTAAATAATTTATGTTTAAATTTTCAGGGCAAGATTCATTATTACACAACTTGAGAATAAAAAAAATTTCATTCGTGCAAATCCCCATGGTTCTCTCCCATGAAGGTTTGCGCTGGCAGCAGTGTTCTATTTGAACTGAGGTGGGCCAGTCTATTGCAGTGTACTTCAAGACTACCAGAATTGAAGTCAGAGCGCTTCCAGGCTCCTAACAGCCCTTATCTCTCTCGGAAGGCGGCCGGCGCCCCGCGCCAGTCACTCCTGCAATGATAGTCGCCTGGAAATGTGACCAGTGACAGCTGATGTTCAAATCAATACCTTATTAGGCCATCCAGCCTTTATATAGAACCACGGGCACTTGCCACGGTTTTTGTCTCAGCACCCAGTCTGCTGCCTTATCTTTGCGGTCTTTTACTCAATATAGAAGCAGAAATTGTCAATGCCACATGGTAGCGTCATTTGTAATTTAAATTGGTTCGTTTACGGAGGTTTATGGGAGGGAATAAACTTCTAGCAATTATGTTAGTAGTTTTGTGTTCTTGACGGTTATGGGGCTTTATTTTCAATTGGAAATGACATCGATAGCTGCGTGGCATTAATTTGAAACGTTTAACCTTTCAAGGTGCGAAAATTAGTAATGGTTTTTATATTTGATTTGTATTGAATTATCATGGTGCTCATTCGAACACTCTTCAAAGCACAAACCAAAGGACATTGTTCTTTTTTTCTAATGATAGCTCAAAACTTCTACAGCTTTCAAAGCTCGGGCTCTAGTGGTAGTGTGCTTCGTTAGAGCATGTTGAGTTAAGGTGTAGTGACTGTTTTATTTAACTTACATAAACTGAAATTTTGAGATCATGATTCCAATTGATATCACGCGTAGCAAAAATCACTTCTATATCTACATATATATTCTGAAAACGTAATGTTTACCAATTTATTCACAACTCACTTGTCAAAACAGCAGTTAACTCCAATATAGATCATCATGAAGAATTCCCTATGAGTACTTGTTTAAACTCCCTTCACATTTAACACGACCCAAAAGTTACGTTTATGAGCAGAATTACTCGTAGAGTGAGCTATTGAAGACATCATTTATAACTTGATGGTTTTAAGTAGATAACATATGTAAATTTTAAATGTGTGCGAAAAGATCACCTGACGTGACTAAAATCAGAGAGTTTAGTATATGTGATGTTTCAATTCTATGCAACTTAAAACTATATCAATTACGTTAGAAAAACGTTTTACATAAGGATCAGAGATGTGGGCTGGACTGCTCTTGGGTCTCAGATTCTAGGATTCATAAGCTATTATAAAAACAACATTTCACTACTAGATCAATGGCAGGTGATGCTACAAATTCAAAACATCAATTTCCTAGCACTTTACCAAGCACATATCCCAATATTCAAAGACACTTTGATGGACCTAGGACGCATCGCTATGTTTACAAAGCATGAATTTAAGTATATGTAAAAAAAGACCACTTTAGCGGACCAATAGTACAACTGGAGAGCCGAGGCAAACTCCGCCCTCTTCGAGCACGGCACAATTATTGCGCCGACTCCCCCGCCTAAAAAAGCAGCGTAACAAAGAGACGAGCAAGAGACTCCTGACCGAGGTACGGGATTCATTTTGCTGAACCCTCCAATCAAGAGTTATTACTGCCACACACTGGTAATAAAACAGCGAAATATTAACATACACATACGAAAGATATGCTCGTAAAAGCGCGCAAAAAAGGAGTTTCATACTCCCGCGATGCCGTGCTGCGTGTGGGGGTACGTTGTAGTTTTCTTAATAAAAGATGGAGGATACACGAGAGGAAATTTTGTTCGTAGTGATTATTGTTGTAATAGGGCATGGCAAAATGGAGTGCCGGCTCTCAAACGTGGGTGTGCAATTTAGGGTAAAAGATCTGCTCTGCAGATAAATGTGACGCAATAAAAAACATGAGCTCAACTGACGAGAAAAATATCTTATGCTCTCTACTGAGAAAATAAAACAAAATGCTCACCTGCTTGACGGAACAAAAAGTGTGTGCTTCACACATATCATTGTTCTGTACAAAATACTTAGCTTGTGCAATTCAAAGAAGTATAATTGTGTAGAGTTCACCGAAGGAAATGTTAAAAAAAAAGTTTGAACGTCTCAAACGATAAGTGAAGTATTTTGACTTTGTTATGACTCTTTCTTTTTGTATTTTTTCAGAAAGTTGAGAATGAACAATAGATTGGTCGAAACGTTCTTTTTGATTGTTTTAGAAACATGTATTGTTGTATTATTAAAGAAATATGTTTCTTATTAATGCGATTTTCTTTGCTCTTTTATTCATAAGTTAAGCTAACTATACATACTTGGATTTTGTGTAGGCGCTTGCTTTGAAGAATCGACTGCCGCATTTATTAACAAATAAAACGAATTTCAAGAAAACCTCTTGTGTTTACGTGTTCAGGGCCAACTTACCTTAAATGGGCAACAGCCGTAACGAATCTGTTGTTAAATCGAAGGACCAAATGTAGCTCTAACGTTAGAGCATCAAGTGTGCCCTGTATCTTGATCACTTTACGATAAGCACTGAGTTTTTTTACATAAATTGATCAGATAGGTTTCGTCATTTTAACAGAAGGTCATTTTATTTTCCCACTTGTTCTCAATGTATTACAGCCAATTTTTACCAGTTTTTGTCACTGTGTAATTCTGCAAACATTTCGGCCTTCACCCATAAATTTTTATTCCAACTAAGCGTCTTTTCGGATAAAAATACTGAAAAAATACAATTTCATAGCGTTTTCTTAATTAATAATTCAAATTTTTAACATGTACGTTGAAATTACTGTTCATTCAATGATCAAGTCAGTTTTTCCTAAGTTATCTGATTGCTCTCATCTTGGTAATTATTTTACCTCCAAGTGTACATGTTCTTTGCAAGAGCGTGCAAAGCTTTGAAATGCGTTTTTATTTTCCTGTTTTAAATATTTTCATTTACATGTTGAGCATATTTATATTATAATACCGCATTTAGCAGAGTGATTTGTTCATTCAATATCTTTAACATCTTCATGGCAAAATGAGGTTCCGCTAAAACGAAGAATAAACGTTTATTTTGACAAGAAAATCTTGAGAATATGAAATCAGAAAAATAAGTGGGTTTCAAAGTATTCATTCTGAACAAACTGTTCATGCCCAAACATGAAGTCAAGTCAATAAACACCATAAAATTCAATGAGTGAACGAAATCGAGAAGCTCCTCAAAATTAGGCTATGCTTGAAGCTTTAGGAACAAATAATATTTCTCTTTTATAAAAATAGGCTCCTCGGCTTCTTAGACTTCTATCGAAAGCGAAACTCTCATGTTTTCTATACGTAACACTCACGTATACATTTTTGAGCTCGTTATACTTATGGAACTCCTCATAACTTACGTCATTCGACACGTTTGTTCGTGATTGTTTCTCGGGTCATATCCATAAACTAATAAAAATTTTTCCCGATCGTAAAGAAATGGCTTTATTCCTAAGATTTAGAAATTCCTCAACAATAAGATAATGCATATTGCACTTAAAATTTCGCTTCAAAGTTTTCTTTCATGATGAAATATATCCTTAATGTATAAATGTTGTTTGAAATCCAGCTTTGAACTTGAAAAAACTTAAAATTCGTATCAAATTTCCAATATGGGCTCTCAAAATTTTTCCTTTGTTCTACCATCGAAGTTTACAGAGCAGAATCACAATTATACACCGAGCTATCTTTGTGATGAATCTCTTCGTTCATTGTTTATGCATAATTTTTTAGATCTTGATGGCACACACGAATTGAAAAAGTGTGATGCTTTTTGTCGCATGAAGACATGCTTCTAACTCAGAGCCACCTTCTCAAGGCATTATGAAATAGCTAGACTGACACCCGCATTTTGAAGTCGTGTCAACTCGATCCATGACACAGGATTCGTACCGTGGCTTCTAAACATTATTGGCATGGCCTGACAGACATCCACATTTTTATGTCATGTCGACCGGATGCATGACTGGATGACGGAGGCCCTGTAAAAACTAGGATGAGAACGAAGAAGAAATTATTATAGGAGAGTCTCACGAGGGGGGGTGGCACCTGACCAAGCCTTTGGTGGCTGTCTCTCGAGATCCAACCACACCGCGGCCTTTGGCAGTAAAAGTCAACTCGCGAATGTAAAATCGAACTTACGCGATTCCAAAACCCGAGATGGCCATTAAAATATGCGAGAGGCGGAGGAGAAAAAAGTCCTGTAAAATGTACGAGTTCGGATTAATGTTCGCAACGTGAGTTCTGATTTAATGACGATGTTTTCATCGATGAAAAATGTGTGCTGTGAATAGTAACATCCAAAGTTTATTACGGTGAAAATCTTGTGAGTTATTTAATTTAGAGAAAACTGTATTCTGTCTTTGCATTAGGGGCAGCTTGAATGCATTTGTGTGCTGTTACGAATGTAGCTTATTAACTAGAAGCACGACAATGAATCTTTTCTCCTCAGTAATCTGTCGCAAATAAAAGTCCGTTCTTGGGGTTGAGCTATTGATATGAGCAGTGTAAAATATTTCTTATTCTCATTATTGACTTTACAGTCGTTTGACCTGTTAACTATTTGTGTTCGAGGAGAACGGATATTTCTTGCTTCACTACCGCACATTCTCTAGGTAGTTCTTGGGGTAAGAGTTCGATTATGAACAAACATAAAAGTAATTCCTTAATCAAAGTCAAATTACTATATGGTAGATGCTAACTCTTGGGAACTTAGTTATATCTAATCTATGAACTTGCAATAAATCAATTGAAATCATAAAATTTATGTGTTTATGTCAAAGACAATGGTCAGCTTTGTACAACACATTCGTCAAAACTTGTTACGTCAAAAAAAAATGTATCATAACGTATATATCTTATTCGATTATTTTCAGTTGAAGCACTCTTAATTTGTGGTTGCCTTTGGCTTTCCAAAATATCCAGCGAACAAACCTGATAGGTACATGTTTGTGGATAAATTTTTAATTCAGAAAATGGGCATCCATTTTTATTTGTGAGTTTAAATGTATCCTATAAAAAATTTCGAAAGCCAATACCCTCCTGCATTGAAGGGAAAATTGCTGGGTTTTGAGATGGCTGCAGTTTTATTATCATGTTCTATACTGACAGGGGGCAGAAATTTCTGTTCATCTGTGCTAATATCGTCACAAATAATGCATTGTTCGGAAGCTCAATGTAATAATTACCTTGGTGATGTAACTGAGGTCTAGCAGAACAAAAGATTAGAAGAACTCAAACTATTCGGATGATTGGTATCATATTTTGAACAAAATTTCCAATTTCAAATGGCGAGAGTGACTTTAGTTTTTGAGATTGTATTTTCTTATTTTGAATCGGAAATCTCCAAAAAAAAAATTGCAATACTGGTATTTTTCTACGGCTGTAATTGCAGTTTAACGCACGATACCATTAGCAAGATGAAGCTTTCCGGAGAGGTAGTCAAAGGGTCATAATCGATCTAAATTTTTCCGTTGCATTATGAGCCTTAGACGAGTGAATCTATGCCACTGCATTTTGAATGAGGAAGCCATGTTCTGTTATGCTGTCATCTACAATGTATCACACGAAAGATGAGGAAATAAGAGTTAGATTTATAAGACTTCTCTCTGTGTTAATTGTCTATTGCTAGTGTGTCGATAAATTATCAGTATCTCATTCCTTGGTTCATGTAAGCTACGAAGACCTATGAGTATAGTAAGATTTTTGGAATGCCAGGAAAACTGCACAATTATTTTGTTTCATTTTTGTAGTCATTTTCTTCTGATAAAGAAAAACATTTTTTCATAAAAGAATTCCCTAATATTTAAACTTCTATAATCACCACAGATGGTAAGTGATGCCAGAAATCCAAAACATCGGAAAAAAAGTAGTAGGAGATAATGTGATAAGAGGAGATGCTTTCAGATCCCTAGAAAATCCCCTACATAAGGTCAATCTGATCTCAGTAAAGGACATGATGCCTTTTTTTAACGGAGTTTATTTTTGAGTTGTTCTGCTTTCTTTGTTGTTATTCCATAGGGTATGCGTGGAGCATTTGTACATTTTTATTGCGTACCAGGAGGATAAGAGAACCCTTAAAGCGGTATTCTGGGTCGTTTTATTGCTACGACTCCGATAGCGCATAATGAGCAGCACTGCCAGGCGCAATCGTTAAAGTCACTCAAGAAACGCAATCGGAATAATACCTCGAAAAATGAGCAAGTCGATTTTAGACTATTGCCTTGCAGCTGGAGGGAGTGGAACATATCAGTTGAACATTGCCTTGCAGCTGGAGGGAGTGGAACATATCAGTTGAACATTGCCTTGCAGCTGGAGGGAGTGGAACATATCAGTTGAACATTGCCTTGCAGCTGGAGGGAGTGGAACATATGAGTAGAACATTGCCTTGCAGCTGGAGGGAGTGGAACATATGAGTTTAAAATTGCCATGGAAATTGTTGGATATTTCCTTGAGTGGAACATTTGAAATGAACATAGCCTTGCGACCGGAGGATTTGACTAAATATTACTTAGTAACAAGTATGGGTCGGATATTACGCGATGAAAATTAGAGGGCATACATAGTGTCCTAACCCACAAAACACAGATTTTTAGGACACTCAAGGTAGAGGCGTGGTGTTCATCGCAGGGTTGCCAAACTGGCTTTTCTTAGTCAAGTTACTAACTAGGAGCTGAACTAGAAACTAGCCCACTCTGCCTGAAAGGCATCTACGCCGCTATGAGGTGGAATTATCACTTAATCCACTTTTTCAGTTTTGACCTCTGATTTGTGGGTTAGGACACTCTGCAGATTTGCACTCCAATTATCTTCTCGCTCACAGGAAGGGGAGTATCGTCTGTTATGAATGTCATGTAGATCGGTAGGTTGGAGATGTGTCACTCACTGATCAATTTATTATATTTAAACACATAAACAATATGTTACGAGCTGAACACTTGCATATTGTACAACTCAGTATTGTACTTATTCAGTACAACTCAATGGTATTTATTAACTGCTCAAAAGCTGCGTCATCGAAAAATAGTGTTTTCGAAAAATAACGTTTTGCAATTTCAATTTGTAATAGCAGTGTTTGTTCTACAACAAATGATGTCGTGTCCAATTCTCAACTGTCAGGAACGGAACTCAGCGAAAAAATCTCAGGAGAAAAATTTCCACAGAACAGGAATTGTCCAACGAAAAATTTATTTTCGTTTTTATAATTTAATAAGAAGTGAATTTTTAGGATCACCTTATAACCTATTTTGTTTAAAGAATACACCATAGTGAAATTCAGTCTCATTCAAACAGGAGTGTGAGCTTACCACTTTCTCAACTACTTATTTTTCCATTAATTTTCGACGCCCTGCGTCAGTACGAACATAATCACTACATTGCTAAACAGAGCAATTTATTAACAGTCTTACCTTATTTATCTCTGTTGTATCACCCTTAATGCTTTTCCATGTCACCAGAGAAGACTTTACATCTTTCCATTCAATAACAGTAAATGCTACATAATACAACATAAGAACTAATATTTTTGAACTGGTCCCGAACATTAAATTTTCTGAATACGAGCATGTATCACAAAAGTTTTGAGGTTTACAGTGACAAATCAGAAACCAGGTTTCTCAAACAACGCCGAGAGTACTACGAAATCATCTTCTCATTTCAAGTGTATTGCCTGTAGATTATTGAGCGGCTTCTTTCCCTCGTATTCCCGTGGAGCTTCTGAATACCTCATTGTACGAGGGATTATGAAATGCATGAATTATTTATCGTAACTAGCTCTTTTATGAATTGCATGAACTGTATTCTCATATCTAGTTGTTTTATGAATTTCTTGAACTGTATTCTCATATCTAGTTGTTTTATGAATTCCATGAACTGTATTCTCATATCTAGTTGTTTTATGAATTTCTTGAACTGTATTCTCATATCTAGTTGTTTTATGAATTCCATAAACTGTATTCTCATATTTAGTTGTTGTTATGAATTGCATGAAATTTATTCTCAAATCTAGTTGTTGTCTGAATTGCATGAACTGTTTACACTTAGCTCAAGTTTTTATGACGTGCATGAACAATTGGCTTACAATTGTATAGTTCTTAAAGAAAGGCATGAACTGTTACCTCCGATGGAGTTGCTTTATTAAATTCATGATTTGTCACTTCATATCGAGTGGCTTTGTGAATTTTGAATGAAGAAATTTTACTAATATCTTGTATTTTTATGAAATTCCTGAACTATTATCTCATAGCTAGTTGTTCAATGAGACGTATTAGCTGCTGTTTTATGACTAATGAGCTTATAAACTGCATGAACTGTTAGCTTACATTAAGTGGATTAATGAAGTGTGAAAACTATTTTGAAAATATGAAATACAGAACGTGTCATCTCATAGGTCAATATTTTAGAAACACACGAACACCTCTTGCCGTTCAATGAGGTTCACGAGAGTGTCATGAGCATATGAGATGTACGAACTGAACTGAATTACTGAAATGCTGGAACGGTTGTTTCAGAAGTGTGGTTGTATGAAATGGATGAACTGTTGTTTCAAAGCTTGCGGCTTTCTATCGACCATATACTTTTTCAACTGATGTTTCGGATGTGTTGTTGTTCAAGTTTATTGTTTCAAAAGCTTGGTTGTGTTTTTTATGGCTCGGCCTTCAAGCTAAAAAAGGTAAAATTTTCTGCCGAACAGGTCATTCCCGGAACACAACTTCCGATGTGCTAGCGTGCACTAGGAAGTTCTGCTAAACATACATTCAATTCTTGAGTCGATATTTGCAAGGTAGGAGAAAAATATCGAAATACACTCAAACAGATTATAATCAAGAAATTGCAATTGATATAAAATTATTAAGGAAATATCTTGTGTGCTGAATTCCAGGGTTTCTTTGATTAGAAATTGCAACAGTTTTGGGTTTTTGTTTTTGGGTGCTTTAAAAAATTACTGAATTTGTTTGAAGATGGAACTAGCTACCGCAATGATAATGAATAGTTGAATCATCGCTATGTTCTTGTAGTACTATTTAATAGGCGTCAAAAAATTTTAATTCCATTTGGTAAGTTATTCGGAAAATTATCTTGTTAAACTGCCCTCTCCTTAGAGTTTCGCTTTAGCGTTTTTGGCTTTTGTATTGCTAAATACTTTATATTCATCTTATATCAAGAATATTTCCAAGTAAAGTTTTACTTTTCATTTCTGTAAGAGGGTGATGAAAGAAAAAAGTTTTTCAGCGTGACGTATACTTGCTGTGAAACTTTAGAACTCCCACAAAAAAAAATCTATTTATTTATTAATGGGCCAGCTGAAGTAACAATTCATGGGTGTAAGTAAAATTCCTCCAGCGTCGATTCCCTAATGATTCCAATAATTGAACTGGAAAACAAAGCGCAGCGAGTGACAGTGTATCAACAAAATCAAGTTCATCGTAAGTTTTTCCCTGTATCTTTTTGTTCTACTTGTTTCACGTATTTTAAAATTCGTGCGCTGTACCAATTTTTCATATCTCAAGCAAACCCAACAGAGAAGGAGGGCTTGATGTGGACGTAATTTGAATTTCATACGCTAAACAAATTTTTCAAAGCTCAAGCAAACCCAACAGAGAAAAAGGTTTGATGTGGCCTGCTGATGAGCCTAAAAGTCGTTTCCATGGACTCCAAGATACGAAGACACAGCGACAACAGCCTCGGGTGACCAGAGTCGAAACATCAACTCCTGGCCAACGGGTCTCAGTAAACTGTTCCGGTGCATTTGTTCGGAACTGCCGCTAGCTACTGCCCAACGAAGATGCTATCGACTGTCTTTTATGGAATTGTTTACAGGTTAACCTTGAAATTGCAGTCTTTGTAGAACTTTCGCTTCATTCTTCATTGAGAATTAGAAATTGTTTTCTTTTCCGTGTGACCTGTTTTTCCTTCAGCTGTTTCTTAACCGACTTTGAGATTTTTTAATTCATTTTTTAAAAATAACGTTCAAATTTCTTTGGATTCCTGCTACTCCTTCTTTTTTTCGTAAGTTGTAAACTTTTACTGGTGCTAATATAAATGATTAAATTACTGTACTTTCCTTCCAGATCATGTCACAAACTTCAATAAAACTGATTCTGTGAAAAAACACGTTCAATTTTTCGTTTCGAAGATTTTCGATTCCTCTGGGCAATTTACTGCCTATAATTTGATAAATTGTTATGGAAGTTGTTCATGCTAACGTTCTTTCCTCTCTATCAATAAAATGTTAGCACTAAAAACAAATTATTCAGTATTTATCATTGCTCGTCAAAGAAACGCCAAACTGTTAGATTATAGTTGCATTTGATATGCTCATACAATCATAGCATCAAGTTCAAAAATGTATTTCAGATTTTATGTTCAAAAAGCTTCAGCTAAATCCCAGTACCTTATTCATTTTAAATCATTCCCAAAATTCTCTCAGTCATCTACTTTCATTCGTTCTCTTATGATCCTCCACCTTAAGTTCACGGTTCCGATTAGTTCTATATTTAAATAAGCTCTAGTATGAATCCTCCATTCACTCCCTCATCCTCGGAGAGCAATATCCCAGTTTTCAAATGAATTCTCTCCAACCATTCAGACAAAGAAATCATACAGAGGTGAGACTTATTGAGGATTGAACCTCTACTTTTTCACCAGTCGCCTGAAAGTGACACTCAATGCAAGCTGTACGTCACGCTCCAAATGTTTAGGGTTCTGTTTCTATCTAGAAATACGAGGATGGGGCCAAGCTGGCTCAAACATGGTCGCATAATGAGTATTCATAATCCGGTAATGTCGAAATACTGATTTCATTAAATCAAAACATCGTGTACGTATTTGTCCGAATTCTGTCTCAAAAAATTGTTTGTAAACGCATTGTTTAATAGCACAAGCGTGTAACCTCTAAAGTGAGCATTCTCCTTCTTTGAAGACAGAGCAAAAAGTGAGAAAATAAACACTGATTACAGCACTCGAAACATCAACCACTAAGGATTCCCTGAGTTTCCCACACTCAACACCCACAATTCATTAAATTGCATTCGTTTACCAATATTTAACGATTCTTTGCTCGTAAGAATACAGCTCACAGCCCACGATTTTCCCCTGCAAACGCCATTCATCTTCCCTTGGATCAAACGAGTTTAGCTCTGACAAGATCGTTGCAAGAGCAATCCTACTTACGGACTCGCAGATTACGGCTTAACACGAGGTTTTATCACCACCGAGCTTGCTTCGTTTCTGATTTTATCGAAGCTGCGCAAAAAAACATGTAAATTGAGTGCGACTCTTTAATGTTCTCAGGAATCACTGCCGAAGATCATGAGTGTAGTGCCCGTAAAACAACATTTGAGTGAGAGAATTTCTGCGTTGTATAGCCATGCATGAGCAGAGTAATACATTTCTTCGGAATAAGGTTGAAAATTTCAAGACTGTAACGCAGCGATCTTACGTACGTTTGTGCTCTTGTTCATGAGGCATTAAAATACGAATGTTATTGCACAATGATCACCCAATAGTATCTCGAAAATGAATTTATACTGTTGAAACTAAGGCTCTATATATGAGTGAAGGCTTGGCAGTTTAAAACCTGCGGCTCAATTGTTTGTTTGGAATACCGGTTATATTTTCGTACCACTCCTTTGGATCTGCATGGAAAGAAACGTTTGCGAATTGGTGAAAACGAAGTTTTCTACTCTATACACGTAATAATTCAACCTACTAGGCTGACTGCAAGGGGAACTAAGGTGGACGATGAAGCATAAAATCAAGCATTTCACACAACGGGGTCACGTTTTACCTGAGGTGCATTCCAATGACGTCAGAATGTTAGAATCCGAGCAGTCTGGGAATGTACAAAAATTCCCCAATTAATTTAGTTGTTTTGAGCTCTCATTATCATTTAGTCTCCGTTTCGAAGGTCAGAAATGAATTTCACGATGGCAAAGAACGTTTTATTTCTAGCTGACGAATTTGCTAGTTGTGTTCTACTTTTTTGAAAGGAAAACTTCCGTCTCCTTTTTCATGAAAGGCAGCCTCTCTCGCATGTTTAGTCTCATACGAGATAAGAAATGGCTGGAACTAGTTCACGGATATGAGAAAATAAATCTTTTATTTTGCAGTCTCAAAAGACTTGCTCGCGTTGCGTCAGAGGCTGATCTAAGAATGGCTGCAGCTTTGACGTAAGAAATGTGACATAAACACTGGTATTGTTAATCGATGGTGTTTGTTCCGGCCGCCAAGTTCTGTGAGGCAACCATTTCCTTAATGAGTATCCCTTATCGATGGCATGCCTTCAGGCGCTTGGCTTCATGGCATGTGGTGGGCTTCACTACGAGGTGTTCCCGAGAAATGAAAAATTCTGAAGCTTGCGCAAAAGTTCTAGTTATAATGCTAGTTAGAAGTCTGAACCTATCGGTGTACTTCAGCTTCATGGCATGTGATGGGCTTCACTACGAGCTGTTCCCGAGAAATGAAAAGTTCTGAAGCTTGCGGTAAAGTTCTAGTTAATTATAATGTTAGTTAGAAGTCTGAACCCTATCGGTGTACTTCGGCTTCATGGCATGTGATGAGCTTCACTACCAGGTGTTCCCGAGAAATGAAAATTCTGAGATGTAGTTCTAGGAGTAATATTCGTTAGAAGTATGAATCCTATCGGTGTACTTCAGTTGAACTGCGTGAGTAAATGAAAAAAAATCACGAAATTTTTAAAATGAAGCATAGTTTTCGGTGAGATGATAGGTTGACCTCGTGCACTGAACTTGAAATATTGTTTGTGAAATTTTCGTGAAACAAACCTCAATGAGTTCTATATCGACTCGGATTGAATTATTTTCACAAACACGTCAATGTAACATTGCCTCTTACGTTCTTCATTGGAGTTTAGGTAACGTGAAATTAAGTAGTTTAATTAAAATCGTTCCGAATTGAAGATGCTTTTTGTTACGTCAGCAAAACATTCACACTTCATAAATCCCGAAAACGTTTTCACAACAATTTCCCAACCACCTAAGCAATGAGGCAAACAGATAAAATACAGCATTTCTGTGTTTGATGAAGCCTCTACATAGAAGGGAAGGAGGAGTAGTTTAGCAGAGCTGGTTGAGCCACAGGCTTAAGCTTTGCTACGTCTCAATAAGAAGCGTTTTATGAAGCCATCTCAGAAGTCTGGGCCACTGAACCCAAAAGGAAGCCCTATGCTCAATGTTGTAGCAAGGTGGTCTCGCAATTTACGATAATTATTCGTGTTCCAATGCGCCGTCTGATAGCATTGTGCTCCAACGCAGTAAATAAAGCGCATTAAGTAAGGCAACACCGCTAATCCTTCGCATGTAATAGCGATCCTGCAAATAAAAAGTAGCTATCAGGTGCCTTATTTATTCTGCAAACGCGCAGGGGTTAGTTACAATTTAGAGTCTACAGGCATATTGTGTCGCCTTTGTTACCATCGGCAGCGTGCGCTTGCCGGCCAGCTCATTCTTCATGCGTGCGCTCCGCAGTGCCCGCCTATGTCTAGGGTCACTATCGAGATCCTTCCAGCGGATTATTGAATGAAGAGCAGCATTTGACTATCGTAACAGAGAGGTCATCTCGTGCCAAGTGTCCTGTCATTGTGTACATTATTGCCAGACTTCTTTTCCAGGTCAATGATGACTGAATGTTATGAAGGAAGCCAATGGAAGGTGCCTATGGAAGGTTATCAAATGCCAACTCTCACATCGTTCTCTACGTTATTGCAAGCCTCGTTTGCTAGCTCACTTAGCGGGACTCGCCGAGGTGTCTCTGCGGTGTAGATTAACACGAGTTACTAAATATTCAATACTATCTTTGCGTTCCATGCTTGCATTTCACTGCAAGCCTTCTTTATTTTCTCGGGGCAAGGAGGTGAGTGAGGGCAAAAAACGAAGCCCTTTCTCTTTTCCATTCCATACACGCATGGGTGAACTCCGATGCGGTGTTTGCAGTGGTGGCACCTGATTCTATATCGACGCGAGAGTTCTGCAGGTAATGCAGGCTGGCAAAGTGTATATCAGGATAGATTGTTCGCGTCATCCGTGACATCACACCGAGAAGCAGTCGTTGCTACACAGTTATACGGAACCACATTATGCGAACCATGGCTGTAGTGAATTGATCCCAGGTATTTCTAACTTCAATCCAGAATCAATTACGCAATTGAAAGTTATTTTCATTCTCTAAAGTTGAGGTTCACAGAAGTTCTCTTTCAACTTGACGAACGGCTGAACTCACTTGTTATTTCATTACTTCTAATTTCTATTACTTTACTCCTGTAATTGCCAGTGATTTTAGAAAATTCCTCACGGAAGCAATGAAAATTAGAATAAATACGCACATTCCGTTATTATAAATCTTGAATGATGCAGCACCGCATTACTAGCTGTTATTAGGAATCAACCTCGCTATTCAATAAATTCTATACGTTTTTCATATGTTTTGATCACTTTGCTTGAGTTCTTGTTTATCCTATCTAACACACAAAATTTGTGTTTCAGGAAGCTGTTGACTGGACTTCATCATTTGGAGGTAAAGTATTTACATTCAAGTTCAGAAGCTTCTTGCAATGACAGGTATTTTTTCATAAAATGAGAATCTCGGTATTTGTTTTAGAGCCTGATTTCTATGGAGGACAGTATGTAAAAACTCAACTATTTATGAATCAAACTTCCTAAGCTTTTCTCAAATTAAAATGCGCATTGTTATGTTTGAATTGATAGTATTTTTAAAGGTCAAATAGAATGAATGGATTCTTTTTCTATTTCTAAAATTTATCTAGTCAAAGGTTAAGGTTCGTTTTCTTCTTGTTTATTTTATAAATTTGGTTCATAAACAATGATTGACATGCACTGATTGTTCTGATAGATTGAAACGTTTCAATCAGAAACGACAGAATTCACTAAGGGCACAGCACACAGTCGTCACTCGAATTCTCTCATAAACTGTACATTGTTTCATGGCAGGCATTTTGAGGCGGAATTCAATTAAAATTGAAGTATTTGCTCACGCACACGTGAGAAGATCTTGGTTTCAAATATCCTGTACCCCAAACGGGAGCCAAACCTGATGGTAAGATTTTTAGGAACCAGCTTCAATCCATATTCAGTTTTCTGCATTTAATTTGAATTTAACAATCAAATCGCAACTTGATCTGCTCATACATGGTAAGTCTCCTCGTCGTGAAATCCCCAATACACATGCACCTCTTGGTAAATTCTCAGATTGATCGAACCAAATAGCTCATTATCGAAAATAATAATGGTATTTCCGTAATGTTACAAGCGTTGTTGCAAATATCCAGTGATGATAACTTTCAACGGTCGTTATTGATATCCAATGTTTAAGCCATATAGATCCTATTTGCGTTGTCATTATCGTGTTTGCCGATATAATCCGCTGTCATTGAGCCATACCCAATACGTGTCATGAATATCGAGAATTTGTCATATATATGAATTCCTATACAAATCATGCCTCAATCTAGAAGTGTACCAATACTTGCTCAGTGGCAGAGAATATTCATTGAGAAAGCATGTAGATGCAAACAGCAGATATAATTACTAATAAAATTTTAATAATCTTGGTGGTGTGCTTGACTTCTTGGTTAGTTAGTTGGTTGTCGCCGCCCATGCATGCTCTACTTGCAGTAATGACAGAAGGCAAAATATACCACCCTGCTTTCAGTAACAGCACCCGGGAAAGTTTTGAATTCCCAACAACTGTATTGTGGATACGATCTGGTAAATACATCCTGATTACCAAGAATATATCCTTAAGATCAGTTCCATAAGCAGCCTGGCAATCAAGCCTGGTCAGGTGGGCCAGTGATTCTTACAAAACGCCTCGCATTAACAGTGAGACCAGGAATGTGCTCTGCTTTCAACCGAGCCAACTGAACAGAAAGTGTTGTTTGTAATAAGGCAGATCGGATAAGGACATTGTCCTCAGACCGGACAATGTCCGGTGTATGTAAAGGCTGAAGTGTACCACAAAGATTATGCCGTGAGAACAGCTACTTGTGATGAAACTGGCATTGTTTTCAACGTGCCAAGATTGTATCAAACCATGTTGATTCATTTCAGTTTTGTTTTGAAGTGGAGCCGTTGGCTCTCATTGAAATTAAAGTGAAAGCTGAAGGATGGCAATTCAGGGATTGAGGTATGCATTGCATTATGTAGTAAAGACGCTTTTGATATTGTGAAAATCAAATCTCCAAATAATAATTGAATTTTTACTCGTAGGAGTGTGAGAATTAAGAAAAGGGTGAGAAAATGTTGAAAAAATGTTCTATAATAAAAGTAACACAGAAGGAGCAGAAATATCTAGTGAAGAAATATTTTTCCCAGAATGAAACATTTTAAACGCGGGTAACAATAAAATTCTCTATAAATGAAATGTTTGCTTCATACATGAAGGTAAACATGAAGGTAATTAACAGTTTATGGGGTAATTTCAATTTCAAATTATCCAAGTTCTCATTTTACTGATCAGTCCTCATTTTTGGCGAACTATCACCCGCCCGTCGTTCAAACGTTCTATGGGAAATAAAGATACTTCAAATACTAAGTCACCACATGTCGTATCGTAAACTTGGTTTCCAAATGCTTTACAGTTAGTGCTAGGCCCTAAACTCATTGACTATCACCTCTAGTTGAGCTAGAACCCATGCTCCTGGGTTGACTAGAGAGTATTGGATAGCTTCTTCCTTTCCCTAACTGGAAGAAACACTCGGCTCTCAAAGCGTGGTCTCGAAAGCACGACCTTCCACGTAAATAGAGAGTTCTCTCTCCCACAAGGCCAAGATGACCACAAGTTGCTGGGAATGAGTTCAATAAAGTCCGGAAAACAAGCTCAGCAAAACACAAAATGTATGCAAAACAGCTCCAAAAGTACAAGGCGAGCAGTTCGAAAAGCATGCAATAAGCAAAGCAAAACGCTGTGGTTAACGCAATAAATAATATGTGAACGAAGAATTCTGGACTGTTGTGCAAGATTTGTAAAGCCAATGGTCAGTGCAGAGTATGTGCGCTGTCGCTGGAAGAGTTCATGGATACTAAGATCGTAAGGTTCATTAAAGACAGCGTAATGAAGTCGGAACATGCTGATTACAGCGGCCAACAATGCATTCCTATCTGGTTTTAGCATTAAGCTCGTGGTAATTGAGAGCAATAGATCATCCTTGGCTGGCACTGAAACTGGTAATGGGTCCTTGTAAGTGAAGTTTGTCAGTCGGAGCCAACGCTTTAGACTTGCTAATGCACATGATGCTAGCAAATACTGGCCGCTAACTGTATAACATGCGTCCTGGCGTTCCTTGCGCTCATAAATCTTACACCGACTTAAATTTACGATCTCACAGTTTGTATGTATGAGGCCTTACACGTATTGTAAATACGGCTTATTGCCTTTGCCATCTTACCCACGACTGAGTGATACGCTCGGACTAAAGGGCTACATTTCATTATGAATTTGACTTCGGGCAAACTGTAAGGGAAGTCATGGCATTAAAATATTTTTTCTGGGCTTCTTGTCACTTTAGTACACCTACTCGTTGTATGGAGTAATTTATGGTCGTCGGTAGAACAATAAATTCAATGATGTCCTTCATTAAGGGAACGTCAAGTAAAGCAATCATTGCGCTCTGCTATAACAAGCGTCAGTGAGCTCCCTGGTGCAATAAATTATCATAAGTGGAGGAATACGACTTTGCTGCTTCACATCATAAACGAGGCTCTAGAAAGATGCCGAAAAAATTATTTCTTACTGAACTAATTGTCCATAGGTTACTTCTTATCAGGATAATATTTGTCTCACTGAAATCGTACGTTATGACTGGTTTCGTTAGGGATCATGGTCGAAGAAAGGATCTCAGTTCTTAGGTGTTTATTCGAAAATTCGGGAGCCTAGTGTTTTGTTCGAAAAATACTCATTTGATATATGTATGTATTTTTCAGATTCAAATCCTTGAGAAGTGGAAATCAAATGGAAAGTAAAGGTTGAGCAAATATAGATCAAATGTAGAGTACTAGACCAAATATACTGTAGAGCAAATTAGAGCAATTACGGTGCAAATTTAGAGCAAGTGTATCAGAAATATAGAGCTATTGTACAACAAATGTAGTGCAAATGTTGAATAAATGTGGAGCAGTGTGACAACAGCGGCGGGATTTTAACCCCTGCAGAGACAGATGAACTCATGCGATGATATAATAGTTTGTTTACATACCAGAAAAATGTAATTTATAGTAAAATGAAATAAAAATTATGAAGCAAGCTGGAAGGAACTTTGGTAAAGCATTGATTTCATTACTAACTCATGACATGCCAGGAAACATTCATTCCTATAAGACAATTGAGAATCACTTGTGCCAAACATTTTGTACGCCCTATTATAAGCTGCCATCATAGTCTGCATCAAGATGTTTGAGCTGCACGGCTTTACAGATTACCTTCCGTTTCAACTGCAGTGTTCGGATCTTCTATATTTGGAAAGCTTTCGTGTATCCTAAGCGAATATCTTGATAAAAATTTTTACATTTGGTACAACATATATACAGTACACTCCTATTGCCATTTACGCATTCTGTGGTGCTCTCAGAACGCTATACTCAAATTGGTTTCTATTCAATTGGGGAAGCTATGTTATTTTTTCAAATTGCCTTTAGAGCAAATTCCTGGGTTATTTTCAGAGATTTCAAGCAACAGATAATCGGGATCAAATGCAAAATTAGATTCAAGTGAAGAGGCTCAAGTTTCATCGTTTGCAAGTTTCAATGAAGTCGCTAATGAGACAAAATTATGAGTTATTCTCGTTGATTATAACACATAGTAAGTTTAGACTGGCTCAAAACGAGGTCATTCTAGTGACTTAATCATACCAAGAGAAGATACGTTAACGAAGCATCATAACCTGGGCAATTTCAGGGACAGCACAACTTCTGCCATCGCCATCGTAGCTTATCCCTCTTGGTCAGCAGCGACTTCATTAACGGAGCCATAGACATCAGCCGCATCCACTTCAAAAGCTCTTCGAAGTTAGTAAAGGACTTTTCGAGAGGGAGGAGTTACAATGTGTCTTTCAGGGCCTCGCGGAGGGGAGAGAGAATATAGGTTGGCGTATGAGAATAACAACTCCGTGCAATGGGTACCCGTGAAAGAATGAGTGGTTCTGTTTGAAGTCGGAGACAATGTTGAGTTGTGCTTGTTAAAAATATATTTTAAAAGCATATCGATCAAAAAACGGATGAAGAGCGCATATCGTTTTGTTGACAATAAGATAAACGAACAATAAGAAAAACGAACAATTTTTGGGGGAGACAGCATAGCAAGTCATTTAAAAATAACGGGGAATATTTAGTATAACTTTTAAGATGCGAGTGAAAGAAAACCAGAAGAAACACAGTTCTATACAAAGAGTATCTAGTTATAATATTTGGTAGATGCCACTGCCATGAAACTGGTTTTGGATTTCAGAACCTGAAATGCTCTTCAGCAACAAGAGAAAGCCCTTTAGAGACTCACGGCTTGCTATCTCAATGCGAGTGTGTGGTCATTGAACTTAACAATCGAAAAAATGTACCGCTAATTAGATTCATGCACAAAGAAGGCACAGACTGGAGTGCATGCATTGTCTGTGTGTTGGTTGGTCAGTTGTGCGCGTCAACGAAAGGATGAATTTTTCTAGCGTTGTCTCAGCCAGAGCCTTATAGCCTCAGATCCCTCGGTGACCAGTTTTTTTCTCCTTTCCTTCATTATTTTCCTGTTACTCCTTGTCTCGAGTACTTATTCAAAATCCCCTTCAACATCACTGAAAGAATTTTTGAGCCCCTGTCATTTCATGAATGGTATCTAAAACAACCTTACCATTATCGCAAAATATTTATGAGCAATTAAAAACTAAATTATACATGTATATTATAATTTATCGTATACGAATTCAATAATGAGAACAGTAATTAAATATCCACTAATAGATCTTCTGAGCACAGCTGTCCTGAAATTAAAAAATGCTCAACGTAAATTGCACTTCATTTATTCTTACAGCTTCTAAACAGATTCATTCTGACATGTAAGATAATTTTCGCAAGATTTACTAGCAAGCACTAGTTTTTACAAAGCTTCTTATAAAGCGTGATAGAAATTTCACTTTTTGTACGCATAACTGCTTCCATTTAAAAAAGTGAAGATAGTCACGCGTTAGCATGTGTGCAGAGCGTAATTTGTGCCGAACATGTCAGGACAAGTGAACAAATGATACGATTTTACAACCTCAGCACCTTCTCACGCGCCATTCAACCTGCGTGCAACAAACTGCACGTGATGGCACAACGTATTCGGGTGACAAATTCTCCGAGGTGTACATTGTATGTGCCACACTCTGTGCTCCGTTACGACACCATGCAACAAGCTATACCTGTGCTCCGTTACGACACCATGCAACAAGCTACACCCTGTGCTCCGTTATGACACCATGCAACAAACTATACCTGTGCTCCGTTATGACACCATGCAACAAACTATACCTGGACTCCGTTACGACACCATGCAGGGTGCAGCAAGCTACACCCTGTACTCCGTTACGACACCATGCAACAAGCTATACCTGTGNCACCATGCAACAAGCTACACCCTGTACTCCGTTTTGACACCATGCAACAAGCTACACCCTGTACTCCGTTACGACACCATGCAACAAGCTACACCCTATACTCCGCTACGACACCATGCAACAAGCTATACCCTGTACTCCGTTGCGACACCATGCAACAAGCTACACCCTGTACTCCGTTATGACACCATGCAACAAGCTACACCCTGTACTCCGTTATGACACCAAGCAACAAGCTATACCCTGTACTCCGTTATGACACCAAGCAACAAGCTACACCCTGTGCTCCGTTATGACACCAAGCAACAAGTTACACCCTGTGCTCCGTTATGACACCAAGCAATAAGCTATACCCTGTGCTCCGTTATGACACCAAGCAACAAGCTACACCCTGTGCTCCATTACGACACCATGCAACAAGCTACACCCTGTACTCCATTACGACACCATGCAACAAGCTACACCCTGTACTCCATTACGACACCAAGCAACAAGCTACACCCTGTGCTCCGTTACGACACCATGCAACAAGCTACACCCTGTACTCCATTACGGCACCAAGCAACAAGCTACACACTGTGCTCCGTTACGACACCATGCAACAAGCTACACCCTGTACTCCGTTACGACACCATGCAATGGGTAATAACTAATACTGCGTTATGACACCATGAAATAAGTAATAACTAGTACTCCGTTATGACACCATGCAATAGGTGATAACTAGTACTCCTTTATGACACCTTGCAACAAGTAACAACTCGTTCTCTGTTATGACACCGTACAACAAGCAACACCACCCAGTTACGATGCAGGTACGACCAATACCACCAAGTTACGACGCAGGTACGACCAACACCACCAAGTTACGACGCAGGTACGACCAACACCTTGCGAGTAACGGAACCTTGTCATACGGCGGTCCAGATACCATCAATAGGGAGGGTCAAGACGAGTCTTGAACTAATTACTCGACTCCTCAAAATCTAAACGAGAATCTGAGTGCAGGTAAAAAGACAAAAGTTGCACAAGAGCGCTGTTGCGGTCGCAGCAATGCTGTTACATGGAGGTGATGCTCGGTCTACTGTACGGGGAGATTTTTGCATACGTGGACGGACAGTAGGAGAAAATCAGCTGTAAAATTGGGCGTTCACTGCGAGTGTGAATTCCCTGTTGAAGACCTCGCTGCAATGCAGTGGTTAGCAACTGTTTTCATCAGCAACTGCAATCAGGTGAAGTTGTAGTATTATCAGGTGCAATTTTTAGTAACTACAATTTATTGGTTGTAAGCACCACTTACATGCAGCTGTAATTATATGACCACATTTCATTACAAGAGCTGTAAGTACCCGTAGCAAGTCTGGATCACCTAGCATTAATTCATTTGGCTGTGTATTCATTTCAAATCTCAAGAATTCTGAGGTCACATCAACTTTTATAATGGTGAAATGCGGGTGGGTGTACTCGCATATTGGTGAGGAAAATATCTTACAAATTTTAATTCCTAAGCTTTCAAATTTCGTCATTTTTCCACTCCCTTATGCGCACGAAAAAATAGTAAGAAATGAAAACTGTTTATTTCTTTTGAAGACAGTTCATTGAGATTAGTTGACTTATGAAGGTTTTTGGTGCTTTTTAAAAGTGAAGAATTAGTTAAAGAATAAATTTTGGTGAAGCGCTTTGAAATTAACTTGACATTAACATTCAATATAAATTGTTGGAATGATTTTCTCGAAGTGAAAACGCCATCAAAAATAGCACAAAGTTTTTTTTTTATTGAGTAAAAGTAACGAACACAGCAGTTTTAAACTGCAATTAATCCGTAAATGCTGTGCAGCAAAGATATCGTCATCTACTAAATGCTTACAGATTAAACTGAAGCGTACAAAACACATTACAGAAGGGTTGATCAACGAGTATAATTGAAAAAGTGATGTACATGGTGTTCCTCATGTATCACGCTACACAAATACAAATTAGAATAAAAATTTATTTTTCGCCCATAGTGTGGATTGAACTATCCCTTTCCAAGTTCTTCGTATAAGGGTGTCATTCCATCACTAGCCTCAGAAGATACTTGTGGTTAAATAAGTTCTTAATGATTATTCTGAGGAATATACGGCAGTTTTTCTTAACATGTAGTAATTTTATTATCACACCGTATAATAATGGAAGAAGAGAATACACGTAGCTACCCTAATAATGAAAAAATGAAAACTGCTGTTGTTGTATATCACAAAATTTTGAAGGATGGAATTAGGGAACGTTAGGAGTTACATAAATCTTATTTACCAATAACGCGATGAGGTGCTAGTGAACACTCACGCCTAATTTTGCCATTGTAAACCACATAGTCAAGCCAGAAGTCTTAGGGCACAGGGAGTGTGTCTCAGCTCTCGTCTAGATTTGTACGCGCATGTTCCATACTTCACAGCTTTCACTGCGTACATCAGTTGACGTTACGAACGTTAAGCAAATCAAACAAATAGACATATTCTTTAGCAGCAAACAAATAGGCATATTCCTAAACAGTTCAGAAATTCTTTGAACAACTCAGAGAACGTGTGATGGTACATATTTCAATATATCCAAGAATGTCTGTAAGAAGTTCACACATTTGTAGCTCAAACGAAAATATACTTGTGTGTCGTGGTAAATTACATTTCCCTTCTTTGCTGTATATGATATGAATGGAGGGAATTGAATTTTTCAGTTGTAAGATTACAAGCCAGCACTATCGTTCTTAATTAATGAATGAACCGGTTTTCAGTCAATGTTAAACATTCAAAATGTACGGGAATATCTTTTTTGATCGCAAGATAATACGAACACGAAAGCGCAGATTCTCGTGAAAATGAAGTAATGAAGCTCACACATTTCTTGATGAAACGAACACATGTCTTTCTGTTCATTAAGCCAGTAATGAAAATAAATTTTTTCTAGCATTGTCTTATTAGTGCAGTAGAAAAGAAGGCATCGTTAAGGAGGTGCTGTCTATAATCCAAACGTTAAAGACTAAAAAAGCGACGAGTCTCGATCATGCTTGCTCACGTCGATATTTTTGAGGGATTTATGTTCATATTGTATAGGATTTGGCGCGCGCTAATGTAGTCAGTATGACGCCCGTGTCGGCATGGAGCAAGACACTATTTGCATTAGCGATAGGAAATCGGTCAAGCATTAAGTTCACTCGGACGCGCTCTGCAAAGCCTACTCTCAAACGGTATCGCAGACCTGATACACAGAACAGCTCCAGCTCGCGGTCTGAGGCAGAAATATTAAATGGATTTCGCGTTGAAAACATGCGTGCTTGCAGCAACAAAACGCAAGTGTGCCTAGGAGATCATAAAATGAAAAAGAAGTGAAATGAACTTAATATTAGTGCAAGTGCAAAAGTGCATGGGCGATTGTTGTTGATGTCCTGCTTACTACTTCGCTTAAATCAGAATTGTCTACTTACCAACTTTAATTTGACTCTGGATCATTTTAAGATACCATTCGAAAGTATTTTCAGTAATTGCAACTGACCGTGAATGTCTCTCTGAAGTATTTTTAAAATTCCCAAGTTGCCTCCCTGTGCTTTATATGTAATTTTTTGAACAAATGGATCTCTCAGAATTTTATAAAGTACGGCGGGTTTCAAACATTTGATTCATTTTTGCTGAGAGATGCTGCTTACCGAAACGGCTGATAAAATAATTGGACAACACTGACATAAATTAAACGTTTCTAGTGCAAAATTATGGTTTAGATTTAGAATTAAATGCAATGACTCATACCGGCTCACCAACTTACTCGACTAACATCCTCCTTGGACTCCTGTGCTGCACTGGCGGATATATACGATGAAGAACTAGAAAAACATCAATATCAAGGTTTGAAGAAAAATTCCCTCTTCTGCTGATATCACATAAAAAACTGGACGTGCAATTCATTACCTGCGTGAGCTGCTGAATCTGGAAGCGAAAGTTCGAACGGGCGTTACATTTTTGCTGAGGTGATGTTGAGCATGGAGAAGATTTACACGTAAGCGTGGAGAAGAATTATGCGCAAGAATAGCATATTTTTAACTTTCATTTTGCGTTGCTTAGTTTTGCCACTGACTGTCATTTCTGAATTAAAGAATAAAACTATTAGATCAAAAAATTTTAGACTAAAATTTAGATTTTTGTATTTCTTGTGCTTCAGTAAATGCTGCTACTTTATATCAAGTTAAACAACCCGACGCTAATTTGAGTTTAAAGAATATGAATGTCATATTTTGTTTTAATAAAGTTCAATTTGCATATAATTAAAAACGATAAATTCAAATGAATTAGCTTTACTTAACGATGCACCAATGAACCAATATTTCTACTTGTTTTCGCTAACCCAAATCGACGGAATACCTTAACGCTTACATGGGGAGCGGTTCTCAGGTTTCGAGGCATGAAAAGAAGCGAGGCGAGAGACCGCGTTCCACGTAAGTAGTACAGATCAGACTCCTTGGACGATTTGTATTGTAAAGTAAGTCTACACAATCTTATCGTCATCTGATGATACATACTGTTTCTCCCTCAGTATACTCATAAATATCTATCCAGGATAGCTTTCATCAAAGTGGGCGAAAAAAAAGGTTTAACAAATTTCTCACGAGATGAGTAAGAAGATGAGAGCGCATAAAAAAGCTGATGGTTGAAAGCGAAGCATGTGTTCAGGAGTTGTCGAGCTGAATAACGACGGAGAACTTAGTGCGTAATATATGCGAAGCTTCTGGTAATCCTCATGTACCTCCATTGCGCATCTCGCGTTAACAACGAGAGACGAACCTTCTCAATCCTGGAGCGGGGTTTTTTGCCTCGCTCTTTATTATGTGCTCTTCAAAGAGCAAGAAGCAAAGATGATAGATAAAGTGGAATGCGATGCCTGGCTCCGATACCGCTCGCACGATAGACCATCCATCGTCTCGTGCAGAGTCTCGCATGTGCGTCTCAAAACCTTTAGAATTCATGCTTTGATGGGTGGCAAACTAACGGAGCAATGAACACAATTGCGCTCCTTTGGTGAGAGCAACAATCAAGTTGTAAAATGTTAAGAAGATTGTTTTCCATTGGGAGGTCGAGACATCTATGTGCGTTGCTGAGATTTTTTACTTGGTAGTTGATTGTTACATTCAAAGTGCGACATATTGTTCTTTAATCAGTTTTAGAAAACTGAAAGAATATATGTGTATTTCCTTCCGTAAGAATAGTCATTAGAAGTAAATTTGACTTGGAACGAATGCATAATAATATATAATAATACATAATTGTAGCATTGAATGAAAAAAATGAGTTCTGTTGAGCAGGGATGAGAGGAAATGGAAACATCGATGAGTTGGGAGCGTAATGAATAATCCTGTGCGTCGAAAATTCGTGGAATAAATACTAAAAGATAAAATAATTCTGTGCATCGGGGCGATGTTCACTGGAATTTTTAACTTACCAAACCATAAATAGTATTTTATGGGGTATTTACAATAACGAACTTACATTACAAAGTTAAGGAAATTACTTAGTGATTCGAATGCTCAACGGCATTATAGATTTTTAAATTATCAGTCGGATTCAAACATTGACAATAATTGGTTAATATTTACGAAGACTTTTAGGATCACGAACGGCAGATCAAGTGGGCCATAGTTTAAATATTTGTGTGCAGATACATGATAACTAATTATGAGCTCTAGCATTACTCCGTGTGTCGGTAGGATTGTTGGCAGCAATGAGCACGTTCCAGTGCCTGTATTTGTGATTAGTGAGGAACGCATCATGTGTTTTCCCGTCTATATCTGGCGAGTACGAAGCCATTGTATCAGACAAATCTATCCTCACTCTCACGGAGTCTAGCAGAGGATTTGGACATTACCTCAGTTCTCTGAAGAATCTCTCCATCGATTTGCCATACCATTTAAAACCGTTTACTCTGGATTTACTAAACGTACTAACTTTGCAGCAAAATATTCTTTGTTTAGTCCATGTATTACCCGCCATTCATTATGATATTTAATACGGCATGCTCACATAGCACATTTAGAACCAATTGCTTGAGACCTTTCATGGGCCAAACATCTGAAACCACTGGAAATGTGAAAAATATTGGAAGTTTTGGATTATAAAATTGTACACTTTTTATAAATTAGAATATGTTGGTACGTTCAACAACTGACAGGAAAAGTGAAAATTTTTTCTCAGCGCCTCTTCCTGTTGATTCCAGATAATTTTTCTATTCACACTCTCCTGGGTGTATTAAATAAAGAAGACGGTGCGAAATGTTTCAGTTTTGTTGGCAATGTTTCGATTTGTTAGGACACAATTTTTCCAGTATCATGAAGCCAATAGACGCAATATTTTCAATATCTCAAAGCCAATAGACGCGGTGTTTCCTACATTCTGAAGCCAATAGACGCAGTGTTTCCAAAACCCTGATGCTAATAGACGCTATTTTTCCTGCATTCTACAGCCAATACGATTTAATGGAGACAAAAATTACACAATTAGAAAGCCAGCCATTGAATGGGGTGTAAATTTTGAACTTGGGATTTTTCGTCTCTCATACGACGGGTATGTGTTGTGTGTTTAATACCAGCACTCGGTTAGCTCTGTAATAATCATGTCAAGTTTATAGAAAGTGAAGCACTCCCATGAAGTTATTTTAAAAGCACGGGTTACTTAAAAAAGAATTAAGAGGTCATCTCCGGTCACCTTTGATTCATAAAATAAGGAAAATTTAAAAAAAAATATTCAGCTCATTTTAGAAGAAGATATTCTTTTTTCTTCACATAAATGAAATTCTGTAGGCATCGTTAATTTTCAAGCTCAGTAACACCTGTTTTTTTTATTTTTTCAAGATCAGTAAAACTGGTCTCAGTAAAACTGATCATATTCTGCACATACTCTGGAATGGGCCCATTTTCATATTCTGCTCATGGGTTCATTTCTAATCTTCAATAGTTACTCACAAATTCTTGAACCATTCATTCCTCATAGGCACGGATGCAGATCATTTCTTATCATTCCATTATGTTCATTTCCTGTTTCCAATATAGCTCATGTCATTCATCTGAAAAATAATTCATTTTAGTCTGAAAATCAGCTTCACTTTCGATCAAAAACATCGTTATGAAAAAGTGGAGACACTCGTGACTAGATATGAGGCAGCCTGAACCTCCCTAATTACCTGCAGCGAAGGCCTCCTCCACTCAACCCTCAGACGAGCTTCAACTTCAAAATTATCGAGGGTTCGTGCGAAAAGGGAGGACCACTCTCAGTCGATCCTTGAGTTTTGCATCAACTTAGATGAACCTTTACTTACGCGGATGGAAAATAATCCTAATAAATCTCAATTACTCGTAACTTGAATCTAGTATCTCATTAGTTAAATATGTTTAATTTCAAGATGCATATGAGTTGAGGCTTGCTTAAGATGTTGTATAACTCAAGAATCGAAATTAAATATGCAGATTCAGCCTAACTAACTTCAGTTTTTCCTTTATAAAACGTGTGTGTTCAGCTCCACATTCACTTCGCAAGATGGCGGAAGAAAGTTTCCTAGTTTTGTTCGAATTACTGTCACTGGGTAAATTGAGAAGTAAATTTTCCGAGCAGACTTTGCTTCTAATTATCGCCTTAAAAACTAATCGTACTTTGTTACCAGAAAATTGAACAGAGAACTGCTCCTAATCCAGCATGTTTCTTGACTCCCAATTAAATTTGTTGCGTAATTTGAGACGCTATTGGACTGTTTCCTCATTAGGTGTCGTAGAGTAGGATTGGAATGTTAACCCTACAGACTAATTAGGTAATATTGTAGAGGAGTTACGTAGAAACAGTCACTAGAAACATGCTCGGAATATTACTCATAATTTACTCATTTCATTTATTGATAAAATGGTTTAAGAAATATTTATTTTGGAAACATTTCTGAAAAGCATTCATTCACTGAATACTTCGAGGACCAACGAATAAGTAGTAAAATTTATCGAGCAGTAAATAGGAACAAAATTTATGGTTTGATCGGTTGAGGAGACTACAATCTAGTAGTTAATTTAAAACTGATGTCGATCATGAAATTGATCTTTAACATCAATTCGAAGTTCCTACTAAATTTTTCTTAATTTTTTGCGAATTGCATATGTACACATAATGTTTAGTTTACATAGACATGCCTTCGGAAAAACCATCAAACGTTTTTGAAATTCGTAGTTGGATAAAATTTTTATGTCAAAAAATGAAAAACTTAGAGCAAAAGTCAAAAAATTATACTTCAAAATGCAGATCCGAGGAATTCTCTACTATTTATCATACACACAAAATGCTGCTTACAGTTTACTTCTACTGATGCGATCTGTACGAACTTATGATAACTGATGGCTGCTAATGTAAGCTCCAGTTTTGTATAACAAGGATTTCAGTAAAAACTCGCGCTTTTGCCCTTCAGTGCACTTGCGCGCTAAATCGACGAAAGCCCTAAAAACTACAGAAACTGAGTAATTGCGTGTAAAAAGCTGTTCGTCATAAGTAGACGCCACTGATTTTTTTTTTTTTTTGCAGCGAATGAATTTTTTTTGCAGTGAGTTGAAAGCGTCGTCGCATCTTGCAAATTACACTTTGTTTTCCTAGAGTGAGAAACATTATACCCCTGTGTGAGAAATGATACATATTTTTGGTGATGAACATCACCAATTGTGGGGGATTACTTCGTAGTTTTTTGATGACTCAGAAGATATAGAAACAAGTAAACATTCGGCCCGCAGCATCACTCGTACAAGGATGAATTTCATGTATAGACCACAGCTCAAACACTGCCGTAAACATGGAGCCATGCAATCGCGTGCTATCACGCTTAATTTCGGCGCTTGAAAGACAGCTTTTTGCTGCGTTTAATACGAGTAATAAGCAGGTGGAACCTCTCAAGACTACATGCTCGCGTTTGCCCACCTCGGCCTCAGGCACCGGCCATTCTATACTACATCCAGTAGGTCTTGAAAGTTTGCAATCCAATCCCATGGCGAACTTCATTACTAGTCAACTATGCGACATCGTTGGCGGATATCAGGTTTCTGGAGCACAGTAAGTTTATCTGACCACGGTGTAGGGTATAGAAATGTAACGTAATTCTGCAACCTTTGAATCTAGGCGGACATGGAATTAAGGACTATATCGATATCAGTAAGAAGAGTTTTAAACCCTTGTATAAAACCTCACTTTGCTAGTTTATTACAAATTGAGTAGCGTCTCTGATAATTGGTGTTTTATTACAGATTCTTTAATTAGTTCACCTGGAGTCTTTTCTTCGTACAATTAGCTTATTTGACTCAAGAAAATAAAAAACCAATAACGTTCATTTTACATAAACCACGCAGTTTCACCAATTTTAGTCAATTTCCATTCCCTTCCTCTCAAAAACGAAATGGTCTCTCGTACTTCCGCGCTCACAAAATCATTTACACGCAGCGCAGGCAGCATGCATGGGGCGCGATGTTGCTTGGTCATCGACTGTCCAATTATTGGCAGGGCGGAAAGTTAGAGAGCGCGCCGTTCGAGGGCAAGTCGAGGTGTTGACGGGCCGGTAATTAGATTATGAGGCCATCAGAAAAAGGCAAGCGTTCAGGGTGGGGAATGGTAAAGCTTCATTACCTTAATAATGGGCTGACGTCGGGCCCTCACTGGGCTTGTTCCCGCAGCGCTCGTCATCGCTTACGTGCGTGTACGGTTTGTTTGGCAAGCCCTAAGTTAAATATTACTTTCTGAAATTATTTCCTAAGCTGAAATAAATAAAGGGAAAAACTTGAAGGGTTGGCTCGGCAAACTGTTAGATAAATATTACTTTTGAAATTATTTCCTAAGTTGAAATAAATAAAGGGAAAAGCGAGCAGGGTTTGCTTGTTATGCCGTGAGTTAAATATTACTTTTGGAAAGTATTTCCTCAGCTGAATTAAACGAAGGGAAAAGCGTAATATTTACGTCAAGTATTAATTGTTGAAATCATTTCCTAAGCTGAACTGAATAATGGAAAATACGCGCAGGTTTACTAGGCTAACCGTAAGTTAAATATTACTTTTTGAAATTATTTCATTAGCTGAAAAAAACGAAGGGAAAAGCGCGCAGGGTTTGCTTGTTTAACCGTATATTAGCTTTCGAAGTAATTCATTGTCTGAAATAAATAAAAAAGAAGCTCAATGTGGGCTTTTAAAGCCATAAGCTATATCTTAGGTTTTGGAAGTATTTTGAATGTCGGAATTAGTTGAGATGAATGTAAAAAAACTCATCATTGTTCCGAAATTTTACTCTAAATTTCAATTTTTTTGCCCGCAAAAACTTTTGTGTGCTTAAATACATCAGAAAGAATGAAGGAGCCTCCTGTTTGTTAGCCAGAGATTCGTTATTAATTACATTTTTGCGCTGCTTAAATACTTTCAATTCTGAAGTAAAGATAGAAGAAGGAAGAAAGTTTCGTCATTACTGAATTCAGTGTTGATTTTAGACAACGAGGCAATTTTGTGTTTGATAAAAAAAGTTACGTAGAACCAGTTCAAATGATGTGTAATACACATTGTGTATTACAATATTTCCTTTCATTTATTTCAGCTTATGAAATAATTTTAAAAAGTCTTGTGTATGTGTGCGTATTGTGTATGTGTGTATGTGTGCGCGGGCGTTGATGCTTTAGTCGATCCACTCGCAAATTCGTATACGCGCAGGAGAAACTTCTTTAAGATATCACAAGAGCCTTCTACATCAAATTCAAACGTTCTTTACTATCATATAGTTGGTTAATTTGATCTATGTTCGTTTAATTTAATTTTTCTTGTAAATCGAACGGCATGCTCAAAATTGGATGGAGAACAAGATAACTATTGTTAACCAGTAATTTTGCCTACCTATTTTTGGTAATTCCTTACGTCTGCAGATATAACTACGTCTGTATACCTAACACCCGGTTGTGTAGGTGAAACAAAGGCTTTGTAGGTAAAACAACAGCTGCGTTGGTAAGAAAATGACTGCGTAGTTGAAGTAACGGCTGTGTAGATTCGAAAACGGCTGTGTAGGTAAACCAAGGCTGTGTTGGGAAGAAGATGCTTGTATGAGGAAAAACCCGTGTGTGCTATTTACAACAATGCTGAATTGGAAAAAAACACAACCTGTCAGTAAAAATGGCTGTGTAGATAAGAGCATGACTGTGCATGGAGTAACTTGAGGTTTAGGTAGGATTACAGCTGTGTAGGTACGGAGAAGGCTGAGTAGGGAATAGCAGTGTAATGTAGGTATGATCACGTCTGTGTTACTAAAAAATAGGTGCTGTAGCAAAGCCTTACTAACATCAGGCGGCTGTAACCTGTGTAAAATAAATTTATAAGTCACGGCATCACAAGCCATAAAGGAAAATGTGAAGGTATTTTCGTAACTAATATAACTGTTTCCTGATTCAACTAAGAATTGCAAGTTAACACATGCCTCACAAAATAACTGAGATGAATGTATACTATTACTATATAGTATGTATAGTATATTCTGTAATGTATACTATGTACTATTGAAGTTTATTTCATATACACCCGCTGTTTTGAAAAATATTAAACTAGTTCCCAACGTCAGCACCGACCTCGATGCACCTCGATAAAAGTATCAATAAATAAATTTGACCTCCATTCACTTGGGTGTACCGAGTACGCATGTCGTGGTTAGAAAAAAAAACTCTCCCGAACCAACGAAGCAGTGTTCCAAAAATTTTCGTTTTTGTTTTACTGGAAGAAATTTTTGTGGCCTTGCAATGGTTTTGTTTTGGTACCAAATTGCAATCTCACCATTGTAACAATACACTTGATTGACAGTAGACCATTGTTCATTTAACTCGGTACTGGAATGGAAAATACAAAGAAAAAAATTATTTAGTGTTCTACGACAAAAAATTCTTTGATCGCCGTACAAACCCAGAATTGAATACATATTTAAGAGGCATCATTTATTCAATTATGGAGTTTTTATTCGAAACTCAGAATGAATGCACTGTTGCGAGAAATTACGAAACCAAATATCAAGGTTCCAAATGTGTTCTTTGAGAATATCTGTGGCGTCTCATCTGATCCTCGTCTTGTTTTGATTGGACCCATTAATAAGTAATGTATTATACGAGACACATATGAGTGCTAAGTAGATGCATGCCATATTTGCAAGCGCGTTATAAGAAGACTGTGGTGTTCCAATAGAAACCTTTGAGTTTACCGAGGAGATTTGAATTCATACGATATGCTCAAGTATGCCAGATGATCGGGAGTAAGTTGTAAGCTATGGAGTTACTGGCATTGGTATTCCGGCCTTTTAGGGCTTGATAAGGTTGTCTTGTCGAAGTCCGACTGCGGCACCGACGTGTGTCTACATAACCTAGTGAATTTTATCTCATTACACCGGGCATTGTGAAGCCTTCCTATGGTTACCTGATGTACACCGCGGCCGTCGGAACTGCGTCTAACTTCCTCAGCGCTGCCCATCTCAGCAATTTTTCTTCGAAAACACAATCTTAAAGAACGCTGAAGATGCACCAAAAGCAATCATACCATATCGTCTGTTCCAGAAGAGAAATCCAATAATGTGTTGCTTGTTTAGGTAAAGTTTTACTCTTTGAAATGAAGCATGCTTTAGTTGCATGACAAAGAGTCTCGTTGCGCGATGATGGAGCTGTATAGCGAAGGTCCAAAAGTCCTTCTTTGTTGCCAGGAATTCGAATAAGCTTCATTGTTTATCTGAAAGCAAGCGTGAGCGAGACGCCGCTCTGGACTCGCGTTCAAGTGGCGATTTGTGCGCCTTTGCCAAAATGAAGAATTTATCGGCATGCTTGTTAAACTTGCCGGCCGAGAGCGGTCGCGCTGCCAGGAGCCTAATTGATGATAAATGTGGGTTATTTGCGCAATGTGTTAATGGGCGAGATCATGCATAGCTCTTGTCCAAATGCGACGCATTCCTTCTTACTCTGTGGCGCAAATTAAAACGACCAGAACTTGTTCGCTGCAGCTTCATTCGCATGCGGTAAATTCTTTCAGTCTTGAATCATTTTTTTATGAGTACACAGCAACGGCTCTGTCATGTCCTTGAGTCATACGTGTTAATTAAAAGTTATGGTTCCTAAGCAACTGCTTCTTGTTTGTGCTCTGTAAAGTTACTCGACTGCTGCGTAAATCACTGCGATAATTTGTGCGAAGTACCCGTGTACGTCTCCTAATTGTTTGGTTATCTTCTAGCTATAATCCGTTCGCTAAAAAAATGATGCACTAAAGACGCGTCAAAATGGCTGTTTTATTTGACCCTTCTCTTGTAAACATCTTAAACAATCACATTATTTTAGCTAGATTCAGTTTATCTAGATTTTATGTTCATGCAATCAAGCGTAGCATGTTTCTAATATGTTGCTTTAGCAAAAAACTATTTCCCGATTTTCAAGTCGCCTGAAGTCTTAAATAATACCATAGACATTCTCACAACGCTAACTAGTACAATTTTTAAAAATGAACCTAACTAGTACAAGTATTTAACATGAACAGCCATAAAGTCCACAATCAAGTGCATGGATTAACTGAGCCAGGTTCCATTGCACACATTAATGTACGATTACCTGCAGAATATTATTAGCTCGTCTTTGATTCCTCAGTCATTAATGCCTGTGTCGTAATTCCCTTGTTTTACGTAATTGTAATAGTTTATCATCAGTCTCAAGCTGCTTTCAATTACGGTCATCTCAGTTTTTAACGTTTTCATGTCTGTTTTATCCTGGAAATTGAAATAATACCGTGTTAGCTTCTCATGTTTTTATTGCTAATTTGTAATTACAATTTTTTAAACACAGGCCAATATGCTGGAATGTGAAATATAGAAGAAAAAACAGTGCATTTCTTTTATAGTTCATGCGTAAGGTGCAATGCGTACATGAATATTAAAAGGATATGAGGCTTTAATTTAAAAAGGAAAAATTGTAATTTGGTCAAATGAAGCTTTGAAGGTCAAATGACCTTCAAAGCTGTCTCATAATGGCCAGTGCGTGTAAATTCATTGTCATGTATTTAATTGCTAAGTGGCATAAGTTGATCATTGTACACTTCCATAGACTAAATAAACTAATCTTTGGGTACATCTGAACTTTAATTGTAAATAACGTCGTTCAATAGAGAAGACTTTACATCACAGCTAATCTGTCTCCTACGCTAGCGACTTAAATATTTCACATATTTCGATAACGTCAAACTTGGACACTCATGAGTACCGTTTTTGTAAATTTTTGCGCCACAGAGCAGTACAAAAAATACCAGTTTATAAGCAAAAAACTCATGAAAATTTCTAATGGTGATTTTGTTTTGGTGTTCGTTATAGATGTATGACTTAAGCCTGAGACTGAAAGCAAAAACTCGAGTTTCAAGATCGGAATCCAGTTTGCAGAGACGTTCAGTATGTCAACGCACCACAACACGGCAGTTTTCAAATAAGTTGGAAACGTGTTTGTGAAAAGCATCCCATTATTCTTGAGCAAAGTGCAATCGCTGTCTCGGTCACAAGGTTCGGTCGCCTCTGCGCACATTAATTAAAGCGCATTTAGGTTCAAGATATTTGGTGCATTTGCTGCGGTGTGCGCTATCTCGGTTACAGGGACGCCAGCGCTCACCGTAAGCGAGCCAGTAGGCCCAGCGCGAGCCCATCTGTGAGATGATACGAGGTGACTGGTCCTGATAGAGTGAGGCTCTCGGTTGTTCGGGAGGTTAATGGGGCTCCCAGCAACCTCGAGGTTTACCCAAATTTGTAACCAAAATCCGTTAATTCAATGCAGTGGGCAACACACTATGACCTGACCAAGTTTCTCGACTAAGTTTCCTCCGTATAAATTGTTTGGCTCACCGTTATTTGGACGCCAGTGCGGTACCGCACCCGACCGAAGAGATGACTCTAGGAATGTAGAGATGATAAAGTGTAGAAAATAGATGATGTGTTTTTTATGTAGTTTCGCTGGTTTTAATGGTCTGAAGAAAATGTGTACTTTGGAGATGCAAGAAATGAAACTTCAAGTCCACCTCAATTCTTATAGTTTTATTCTCGCCACAGGAGGGAACCAGATATTTTTTTGTCTTTGTTAACACAAAAGACACTCCTCATATTTTCTCCGTAGCCAATACTTCTATGTTTTGACTGCGCATCTCACAGGTCGTATCTGGAAAAATCAATGGGCCGATGGACGAGCGTGGAGCCACTTGTGAACAGCGTGAATATGTTTTTGCTACCAAACATGGTTTTCTGCTTCTGCTCTGACACTCAATTCTCAGATTTATATGAAAAAATCAAGCCCTTTCTGCCTCATGGTTGGTTTTGATGAGCATAGGCTACTTGACAACCCTCAACTTGTTTTCAGGTCTTTCTAAACTGATGATGGATCGTTCTCTCCGCGTGGCTTCTTTTAAAAAGCTAAATTTTCATTCTTTACGCTGACGGCTGTTTTGGCTGAATCTGAAATCGCTCATCATTTGAAAAGCAGAATCTTTTTAGGTGTCCCGATACCATTTTTTCTTGTACTTCTGAACGGGATGAAGTGCGGCAGCCATTTTTTATGTCATATTTAGTCATTTTTTGTCAGGTGCAGGGCCGTGAATGCACTTTTAGCTAGTACTTTTCCAGTGCTGGCTATTGGTTATTGCACATTTTACATAAAATTCAGCGTGAAACTCGACCAATCTTCAAATAAGAAGATAACACACGCATTTATCATGAGTGTTATTCCTTTTCGTTAACGCTTCCAGAAGCAAACAGTAATGTATGAGCGTACGTATACATATTTGTTATGATTTAAATTTATGAACCTAATTACGGCTAAAAAACATGTCCTAAATTTCATAGTATGAAATTATTACTTAAAAAACATTGAATATTTTATTTGGTGTTGCTCAAAACAAATGATTATTGAAAACAAAACTGACATTGCTTCTATGTGTCATTGTGTTTGTGTTTTACTTGTTGAACTCGACATTGAGTATTGAAAAGGTGTTTAGAATTTTACGCGATCACATGCTTTCTGTATTTAGCATAATAATTGCAGTGTATTTTATCTCTCATGCGTTTTGTTGAACGTGCGCAGAATTTTGAAGGTGGCAAGTTCAATATGCAAATGCAAAATTTCTGTCATGTTTTACACAACACGCATGTAGAAAAGCTTCATTTCTACAACGGTGAGGCAGTGGACAAATTAGAGCGAACATTTCGTGTTCATCCGATGTTTGTTTACGACGAAAAGTCATCGTGGAGATAAGGTGCGAGCGACTTCTACCGTATTTAGAATATCTTTCAAATTATACTTAGTGTAAATTTGTGTGCGTAAAATTGGCTCGTGAGATGAGAGCGGTGCATCGCTAAATTTCTTGCATGCCTCCACTTCAGCCAATAGTGGTCCCCCCATGTTGTTCTAGCAACTAATTACCTAAATAGTTTTTACAATTTGAGAAAAAATGCAAGGAAAATTCCTAATCATAAAGGTTCCATGAAATAAATACTGATATCGCCAAAACAATCATCCTAACTATTTGAACCTAGAAAAAAGATAAAAGAAATGTGAAGTTTTAACATTTCGTTGCTCTCGAAAACTTTGCATACGCTAATCCGTACATGATATTTTCTAGCAGTTTAACGAAAGTCGCAAGAGCTCTCCATTAATTCTCATTGATATCGATTACCGCAAACTGGCCCGGGTTTTGTGTTGCTGACCGACACCGACAAAAGCCGCCCAATAATTCACTAGATAACTCCCTCTACAAATGAGCACATTCCTCGAACTCATCCCATCTTCTGCAATTGCTTGTTCGTGTACGAGAACATCTAATCGAACTCGGAGCCCTCGCTTCATTTTCGGGGTGCTAAGATCTGGCGCTTTAGTAGCACTTTTTTGAGGAGCTCTAATTGAAATACCAGTGATACTCATCTCCGTACTCCAAATGCATGTCTCTGCGGAGAAAAAGTGCAGCTTTTTGGCCTCCGAAGATTCTTCCAACCTTCCCCTTGACGAGAAGCTCTCCCACATATTGCCTTGTTTCATATCACTGTGATACTTCCAGCCGACGCATTGCATTTTTTGCGGTCTTGTCTCGAAGGTTTATTCTTTATTCAAATAGAGGAGACTATCCATTACCGCTGGTGCAGGTACCTCCAAACAAAGCGCTCCTCTTTATACCGCGCTGAGGCACTGGATGCGTCGCTCATTAGGCGGGTTTGCCGCAGAATATCTCAGTGCCCGGTCGAAATGCTGCGCTGCTATTGGGATAGAGATCTGGTTCAACTGCTCATGTTATCGTAGGAAATCTGCACAAAATATGCACGGTAATTTTCAGGCGCTGCTGATTATTTGATTTTGTAGTCATGCGAAGTGGCTCATTACCTCAGCAATAAACTAGAGATAGGATTCTTTTTTAGTCGCTGTTTCTGCTCGAACACGTCAGCAAGGGCCCTGCCTGACCAAACATGTTTTGGCAAATGCTTCTTTGCCTAACAATAGCAATGGCTTGCACGAGGACATATATTTGTTCTAACGGGTGCCTCAACCAAACGATAAAATTTAATTAGAACCTGCTCAAATTCATTCGTTTATTACTGGACTCGAATTCAGAGCTGCGATGAGTTGGCGTAGGTGCTAGAGCTCCTGCTCGTGACAGCTCTACCGTCGTGAAAAATGAGGAGCATCTGCAAAGGGTGCTGCAGCCGAGCAAGTTTAACACTTAAGCACAGGTCAAGCGCGGGCTTAACACGTTCACTGAAACTTAAGTTCAGTATTCAACTGAAATTTTAAATCAGTTTACTAAGAAATTTTTACGATAGGAAACATGAACTGGATAGTGCTTTCATTTAGTTTTGATTAAATATTCATGAAAATCGAGTTTGAGACTACTGGTCAGTTAGCAGCATTATGAAAATCCTCTTCGCGCACACCGACGGCTCACGTCACGGTTAAAGTGTTAGATAGCAGAATGTATCACATGTTCGTCATCTCATCTGCGCACAAGCCTAATATTAGATGCTTGACGGATTAACACAAAAAACGGGGTAAATTTTCATAGGTAAATATGAATTTCATTTTTACAGGACGAGACTCCCTGGATGGGATGGGTGACGTTGAGGGCTAAAAACGCATGCAAAAGGTCAAGAGGATCCTGGATTAATGAGCCCCTAAACAAGGAAGCCTTGAATACTTTACGAAGACGGAAACGGACTACTTCATGTCCTGCAGCCCACGACGTAATGATCGAGTACAAGAATTTCGTACCAAATTTTTTCCCTCCTGCGTTATTTCTGCCAGGGATCCGACAGACATAAAATTCTTTATTCTTGCCACAATTAAAGGATAATGAGGCATCTAAAATGTCAATCTTCATTCGGAGGGTTACATTTATTGCAAAATCAGACCTGAATCTCGAATGGTCCGCATGATGCAAGTTCGGATCGAGGTATTTTCGTTCATGAAAAGTTATACATCATCAGCAAAGTGGCTCGTACAAAATTATCTTCTGAAACCCTCAGGAGCTTTCGAAACGGGCCGTTGGGTACGTTTTAGAGTCTATTTCGCTGCGCAAATGAAACTTGATGACCGCAACCGAATGATCCAGGTTAGTATGTCTGACGTAGTCAAGTTAGGCTTGACTTTCAGCAGAATGAAGATTACCAGTGAGATTGTACCAGGAGTGCTTACCGCGCAATTACGGTTCACTTGAGAGACTTCTTCTATCATCTGATATTCTACACAATTGGTCAAACGAGGAAATAATTCTAAGTAACATGAAGACGTCACCTAGCCTAACTCCCGAGCTCTCAAATCCTCATTCTATCTTTAACAAGTCAGCGAAGCGAAGCTGTCTCTAACCTAAGCTAACCTTAATTGACACTGTACTGAAATCTAAGCTTTTCTTTTTCTGGTCGCGCTTTTTGTTTATTTTTTGACCGGAAGTGCTCCGCCTAAAAACAAGTTTATTTGCAGGGGATGAAATTTTTTCGCTTTATAAATATTGCTCCAACTTTTAATAAAGTGCAATTAAAATATTTCTTTTGTCAAATTGTCTCCATGGCGCATTGCTGCATGAGGCTAACATTTTTCGTGAAAACATGTTCCACCAATTGGCTGCTCACCTCGGTTTCAGTGCATAACTTTTTTCTTAATTCTCAGATCCTTCACTCTGGAAATAAACACTGAATTTTACTTGCTTGTTATCCACTTAATGAAATATGCAATTTTGTCCCCAGCTTCGCACAAGGCGTTGACACTAAACAATGGGAAGTTATTACAAGAATGAAGACTTGTACGTTGGAGGGGTGGAAAAATTATCCATTTTATTTACGAATTTCCTGTTGCAGTCTCAGAAGTCACTTTGTCACTGGACTCCTCTAGATAAGCTGAACTTGGGTACCATGTACATGGGTACTGCCCAGTCTTGCTTCACAACACGGTTAGAGTAAATGACTGTATTTCCGTTAACTGCCTTTAAATATATGTCTATACACAGAAACACCATTGATCCGAAGATAAAATTAAACTACCTTCAGTAAAGTTGCACACGCGAGAAATGTGGGCTCGAAAATTTTCTCTACTCGTTTGCAGTTCGAGCACTAGTTTTGGCACGTTAATCTTGAACTCTGCATTGACGTGAATTTTCGAACGAGCCCTAAAACTTTCTCCGAACATGCTGTAATCGACGGAATCGACGCTAATTCTATCACTAAGTTAGACGAAGCAGCGCGCCACGCAAACTTCCCACCTCACAGCTAACTTTTTGTCCTCGCTAGCAGAGGATCTTCTCTCGTTCCAAGGAGAACAGGAGGCAGATTTACTGGGCTCTTTATTACCATACAATCACCGCACGCGACTGTTCTTAGATTTAAATGCTACTAATTTGTTTCAATTGCGAATACGTTTAATGTATAATAGGCATGCTTTTGGATGGAAGAAATTTCGCATATATGTATCTCAATCGAGGAAGCAAGAGTACTTCAAGTCGTCATTTATACTTGCAACGACGTCACACAAGCCATCAAAAATATGGAATCTGAAATACGAGAGACATTAATTATTGCATTAACGTACAAAATGTCTTATTGGTCTCATTCATATGGTAAGCGCTTCCAGAGCTAGGATACTAAGAAAATAATTTCTTCGCAGAGAAAATTATTACTTTAAAAGATGTAACTGCCTCACTAAGAAACTTCATAAGAAATAATTTCGTGAACGATTGATTTAGTCCATGGCAATTTAGTATTATGAGGCGAGAGGTGTACGGCGACTACTTACAATAAATAATAAACTACAGGCAGTTCATTTCCCTCAAGTATTCACAATATTTTATGGCTGGTACCATTGTTCACAAGATATAAAAAAATACTAATATACTCACACCGCAAAAAATACAGGAATTTCTTGTTACAGATATAACACATACTGGTAGTTAAACAACTTTAAAGCCCGTGCTTTCTTCTGTTGATTTTTTTATATGCATTAATATGAGACGGGAATGTATTTTATTCGGTACATATCAGCACCAATCCCAGTACACTGGAATTTGCAGTCAGATTGTGGTGGTATAGAGCTTACAAGGTAGGAGTAGGGTCAAACTAACTAGCGAACACAGAACAAATTGCGTATTATTATACGGGAGGTTTTAACAAGTACCTCAAGCTTCAAGGTCTCCGAAAATTCTTTCTACATGGTTCTCGAAAGGCATTTTCATGAATTCCTAGCACATTTTTTCATCGTGTGTGAGGTCGTTATACGATACATAAGAAGAAAGACAGTCAATCTTTACTCACCTACCATAGTAACGCTTGATTTAAACTGCGAAAACGTGAAGCGAAGATGTAAAAATGCATGCATAAATAACCAAGTGCATTTTACGCGCTTCTTGCTGCCTATTTCAGCATCATACATTCCCGTACATCAGTCTTCGGCCATAACTAAGCTCAGTAACTGGCTCTCTGTTGTCAAACTTATTTTTTTCGCTGGGTACAATAACAATCTCAGTAATAGCGACTCTGGATCTTCGTTGGGCCCTTGCCCAGCCCAGCCTGAGTTATACGCTCGTTACTCGGTACCTAGGATACCAGGGCCCAGCTCTTGCACCATCACGCGCGTCAGTCTGGCAGTATGTTGTCCACTTTACTCTCAGTGCTCACCATAACCGTAAGTCAAGCCCATATCTGTTGCTTGCTTATTATTTGAGCCTTTGCCCAGTCTCTCATGCTCTCACTCCTTTGTATCTATCATCTTGGAATCTCCGGACCATGAGTCTTCGTTCGCTGGGATTGCCCTCCTCTCGTCATCGTGTTAGTTTAGCTCTGCCGATTGGCCCGAGGAATGAAATGTGGTTATTATGAATGCATCGGTGTCCCCACAAAACGGGGAGCCATACAGCTTGTTCTTTTTAAGCGTTATGTTACGAAGGGTTAACTAGCGACGGGTTCAATCTGGCCTAAGGCAAATTTCCTGTGCACAAAGTAAAGTCCAGAAATTCTAAGGTTCACTAGAAAATAATCATTCCATGTTGACGTTCATTTTTCCAAGCTGACGATGTTATTTTGATAATCGCTTGTAAATGCACCAGGTAAGTGTTCAAAGGTGACTTCTGCGAGAAAATAAGAGATTTTCAGTTTGACCCGAATTTACCAACGGTTAGTAATGCTCACTTGGTGATTGAAAGAAAGACCACCCAGCCTTTTCTGTTTTGTCAGTGCACCGTAAAAATAAATGGTCTCTGAATTTACTCTTCTCTGGACATCAAGAAAAGTAGAAATAAATTTTGCCTTCCAGTTACTGTTAAATGCTTTTCATTATTCCAAAATTTAAAAATATTCTGTAAATGATAGCATTTTCGCAGTGCATTCGTTTTTTTTTTTTGCTTCTCGTCCACATTCGTTTTCAAATTCCCTGTGTACATTCGTAAAAAGCTTTAAAATCAGTCCGTGAATTTGAGAGAAGAGGAGCTAAGTATGTCTTCATTATTTAAATTGCTTCATTAAAATTCCTATTCTTATCCTAGTTGAGAATTAAGAAGTTTCACTTGCTTTAAAGATGGGTTCTTAACATTTTACTCCAGAACTGCATGCTATGCCTCCTTAGTTAGTAAAATATTCTCAAATCGTTCATTATATGCCAAGACATTTTAAATTTATTCGTGCATTCTAGATTTTTCACTCATCAAATTATTGACATAACGTTTTCAGGTTTCTAGAAAAGGAGAGGACGTCATTTTACGTTATTTGTATTAGGACATCATTTGAAAGAAGTCTCTCTGAACATGTAAACGTCCAGTCTTTTCGCAATGAACGTGGGACGACCAGGAGATTCAAAAGCGTACTTTTTATATGAAAAAATATTCATACCAAGATGATACAGTTTTTATTGCAAAGGTCAATCACGCCGTAAAAATTAGCTTTAAAATATCCAAATGCCACAGAGTATTTATACAAATTAACATCAGGATAGTTCAATTGTAAAGCTATGTTTTCAACCGTAAGAAGATTTTTATCAGCCTTCGTTTGAAAAACATTTCCAACAATCGCCCAGTTTGTCAGATTCAGTACATGGTTCGACGCAGTTAGAGTATCTAGGGTACAGTCTCATCAAAGAGTCGGTAATTAGAGATGAGAATTATGTCTGCTTTGTGACATCAGCACCAATCGAATAGGGTGTCAGATTCAGTGTAAAATTAGGCGCAGTTAAAGTATTCAGGATACAGTTTCATCAAAGAGTCTGCAAAAATTTCTCGAGATGAGAAATATGTCTGATTTAAAAGATCTCCAGCAGCCGGCCAGTTTGTCAGATACAATGCACAATTCAGCGCACTAGGAGTATTTGGGATACAGTTTCATCGAACACTAAGAAAAAATCCCAGTGACGAGAATTACATCTCATTTGCAACTTTTCATATATGAGTGTGGGCCATGTGTGAGACTTCTGTTGATTCGTTAAAGCTTTATGGTCATGTAACATAATAACGGCCTGTAATTATCTGGACTCATAAACAGATGTAGGTGTAACAATCTTATTTTAAGATACGAAATACGACTGTTGTTTTTTCCTGATTTTATCGCTGTTTCACAGTTGTCGTAAATTTCTTGCAACAGTATCCAAAAAATTTGGATGCACAAATTGAGTGAAGGAGAATTTATGAAGAACTCAACCTTAGCACAACATAATAAGATATAAGGTGCCTAACAACTATAGATTTGTCTATTTCGCGTTAGTTTTATTTGTGAGGATTTCCGTTTGGAGGCGTTACGCTTCGTGAAAAATATTTCCACGTAATTTAAAAAAGTTTACGCTTCAGGTCAGGTCGAGACTATCATTGTCATCGCAGAAATTCTCGGGTAATTTTACACATTTCACACGATTGAATTGAACTGCATGGTTATCTGCTATTGATTACATATTTCCCACTCTTTAGTGCACTGCTACACAGCAGGTGATCATGCGTTAGCCTTGTACTTCTTCTTACCGTGTAAGTATTTTTCATTTTTAATTTTAAATATTTTTTAAACAAAATATTTGCTAATGCATGTATGCTTTAATAATTTCTATCAAACTCAGGAAAAAATTTTACTCCTTGCTCCTGTAAACTTAAGGTTATTTCTCAATGAATAGAGCGACGTATAAAAAAAGGATAAAAACTCAGCTGTTATGGTCATCTTTTAGTCATCGCAGCATTAGTGTAAAACAATTATTTTTTAGCATTCATACTCATTTCTGATGACTGTATCATTTTTTCGTTTGCACTCGGTAGGATAAATACTGGACTTATTTGAACAAACGCTCCCACGGGGAAGACGTGAGTTCCCTATTCGATGGTTTGGTAGATTTTCCTTTTGTTAAAATAGAATGAGTTCTCAGATTGTTGCAGGCGATTAGTTTTGAACTCACTCATTTCTTCTTTTTTAGCACTCATTCCTCTTTTCTTCAACTTTTATCTATATCTATAAACGTCTTTTAACCTTACTGTTCTTGTGCGCATGGTGTTGGACATATCGTGTGCATAGATTCTCACATCCCTTTATTCTTCACCAAATGGAGCCTTCTTCCTTCTTGTCTTGGGAACACCTTTGCCATGGTCATGGCTTAAGCTAACTTACAATATAATCGAATCTAATCTAATCTATGATATTTACGATAGCTCTGCGACTCTTAAACGCACACTGATCCGTAGAAACAACAAATCCTTTTGAATTATGTCACATACGATAATGATTAACGGAACACAAAGGAAAATATAAAAGATTATTCTTCTATGCTTCAAGCTTTTTAAGTGACATGCTTTGCGTTGACGTACGATGATCATGGAAGCTGAAGAGCCGACGTGTAGTCATCAAACAGGTTTGTCAGCTGTCAAGACAAGGAACTGATGTTTCTTCGGCACGATTGCAGTGAACATCGTTGATCCGATCGATGATTTACAGTAAGTTGCTGTGCTTGATTGCAGTGAACATCGTTGATCCGATCGATGATTTACAGTAAGTTGCTGTGCTTGGCTTTTCTTTTTGGTGCCTGCACTCCAGAGATGGTTAACTCTGTATCAGGAATTTCGTATTCAAGTTTGCACTTTTTGCTCTGCGGAATATTGAATGACGTGTAACTCCAAGTTTTCTGGATATTGTTCAAAAATGTGACCAAAGTTTAAAAATCAGGTTTTTGTTGTGTTTCAAAAGCATTATAGATAATGTGAGTTCACATTTTTCTCCTTAAATGAAATACTGCGGAGTAAAATCAGATTATTTTGATTCTATTGAGTGTTATGGACTGAAATGAGTAGTGTAAGGGTCCTACAAAATATTTTAATTTAAATTAGCGGTTCAGGTTCAGATTCGGCTTTCCGCGTTTATATAGGCATTTTCTGATTCAAATCAGGAATTTTGGGCTCAAATCTGCTTTTTTAAACTAAATTTCGCTTTCGGATTCACATTAGCCGCTCCCTATTCGAATGCATAATGAGACAAATCAGATCCAAGCGAAACTCTGAATTTAGAATTCGGCATTTCTAAAAAAGCCGAGAATTCATTCAAAGTTTTCGCATTTCGAATTTAAATTTTAAAAGAAAACGAACAATATTGATTGTTTCACATTTTTCCTTCATAAAATTGACAGGAGCATTTATTTTGCAATTAAACGCAAGTTGCCTAAAATTTTATGCTCTAAGTTCATCTCTGATTTCGAGTCTGCCGTCTGATGATCTCAGATGCAATATTTTGGTGAAACTGCCCTAATACTCAGAGCTGAGAAAGTGCTCAATGTCAAATTTTTTTACAACATTGAGGGCCACAATTACTTGTACAAAGCAAATTAAACCAAAAACCAAATTGAATTCAGAAATAAAAATCCCAATCTTGTATCATGTGCGTGTTCAAAATATAAACGTTGCTGTCGAGACTAATTCCATGGTTTTGTTTTCGAAGACTTTTATTATTATTCTACAAGAAAATTGCTACTCATCCGCAAGTTTGATACGCTTGACGTTGACGGTCTCAAATTTGCATGACGCGTCCGATCTGCAGTAGTTCGCGCGCGACATGCGCGTCGCAATCAAGTGCTAGAGCGAAGTCTTCGCCAGAATTTAAACATTGAATTTGTAAATTTATGTAACTGATTCTCGAATCTCGCTTGATAAACGATGGTAATTTAGATAGGTAATATTTAATTTATGCGCAGGTGTTGTTCATAAGATAAATGGTAATTTTTTGTAAAAATGCACTGCTGGATGAATGCGGGGAACATTTTCTTCAAATATTTTCTTAACATTTTTCGAACCTAGGCTCATGGTTTATTGATAATTGTAAGGGGTTATCAAAAGTATACGACATACTAGAATGAATCCTATACAGTTTTGTGCAATATTGCTACCGTTTGTTAAAAAGCATGACTTGGTCATAGCTAGACAACATGATCCGGTAAAATTCAACGTCAAAAGTCCAAAATTGCAGTTTCTAGTCTACCGTCTGCCCCAAGTAAAACTTTATCCACGATTGTGTTTATCAAGAACTAGCAAGTCAGATTTTTCAATTGTGTAACAAAGTTAAAAATTCAAGTCGTTTTACTACCGATTTATGAAAGTTTTCGATGCAATTTTAGTTTTTCATATATGAGATGACATTGGCCATTGAAGCATGTCTAAAGCTCGGACAGTTTTAACTGACGGGTTGAAATAAATGAAGAAATTATTAAAGGTGGACAGTTTTTAAATATGATTTTCATTTTTTTGAAAAATTCATGAATTATTACGGAATTTAAAATTGCGAACTACCGCGATCATTTGCAAAACAATTCAGTCATTAAGTACCAATCGAAAATAGTGGTTTTAATGAACAACGATACAGCAAAAAACTTCATTTACATTGAAAGCGGTTGAAAATAATTGATAAAATACCAGCAAATCATGAAATTGCAATGCGCGGGCTTTCAAATTTTCCGCATAAACATGAAAATAAACAAAATGAGTGTACAAGACAAAATTTTCAAAATTCTGCCCATGCCCTGGAGTTTTCTCTTTACACGCATTGAACACAGTATTAAAAGAGCCAGCCTCCTATATATACAACGCTAATTCTAGTTGCGCAGTCCACAAGGCCACCAAAACTCAGTGGCTTAAAAACGACCATTGTAACGGAAGAATTTTTTAGGGTAACTCACAGTTTTATTTGTCGCTGAGCTCTTGAATCTTTGAATATTTGACGCAGGAGAGCAGTCATTTTAGAGCAGCATAAAATTCGCAAATTATCGGCGAGAATGTATCTTCAGGTAGGCATCTGTTTGCAGGCCATATTTTCCTCTTTTTATGGCATCTGAAGGTACATAAACGGGAGATATGTATCATACGTTGCCTTCTTATCATTTACCGCGGCATTCCGTGTCCATGTTGCAGGAAAACATATGACATTTATCGACTGTCTTAGATTTAGTTAGAAGGCTGAGGTGACAGAGCAAAATAATTTGCCGCAATGAGGTTTTGGATCGGAAATCTTTAAGAGCGTTCATAATCTTACAAATGAGGCAGGTGATTTTATGCTTATATGTAATTGATTTTTGAATCATTATACATTCAGGTCTCATAAAGACGAACTGCGCGTAAAACTTAACGAGTTTTCAAGTGTTCATTTAAACGCGTGCAAGCCTATTTCCCATTACCGATAACACTGCTTTTTATTTTCTAAATTGAACTGAATGTAGTATCTAATCCTTCACTCGTAGTCTCTCATGTGGTAAACGCAAATTAGACATCATCCATTTACCTGTAATCCTTCATTTATTAAGCTAATGAAAATCACCACCCGTTTGCTTCGTACTCTTTTTTTTGTCGAACGTATGGGGAAGCCATAAAACGCAGTGGCGCAACGAATCCTGATACCAAGAACGAACAAAGAAATATTTTTAACAGTCGACGCCTATTTTCAAACTCAAACACAAATTTACTTAATTGAAGATGCGAGCTAGTTACCTTAGCGAGCTCATCTCGTCATAGTCAAATGATCGTTTTTCTTCGTCAGAACGGAATTTTTTGCGACATTTGCATACACTTGACTTGAAGATAATGGGGAGCTTGTTCCTATAGAGACAGCGAGTCCATGCGTCTATGTCAGATGCAGAACTTTAGCAACCAAGCCCTTATTTTGATCGCACTCCAGCATCACCTGCTTTCGTCGACAGCTTTATCCAACATCTCATGGATTACCCAGAGAATTTGCATGAATATCGAACAAGTTCCTCTTCTTTTTCTAGCTTGCGGTACTGGTTACACTGTTTGCAACACAATGACCAATCTTTTCTGTGTGATTCGAGTGCGTCTTACTGGTTGTAATGTCAGAGAAACGCCGTAGTTTGGCTCTCGGTCCCAGCTTCTCGGTTCTATCTTAACAAGCTGGGCGCATGTAACACAATATTCGCACTCAGATGCTCAGTATCGGGCATAAAAGCCCGGCGTTGAGCCTCCTATTGGTGCCACAGGCTTATCTTAACTGAAGCGTCAACGCTCCGTCTACACACCGATGATAAAAAAAATTACCTAGTATCCTAGTGAGAATTTAGGAGGGATTATTTTCAATTGAACGTATCAATTTTCCTTTTAACTGATTATGTATCACATTTCTAATGGAATTGCCTCAGTTTTGCTGTGCTCATTGTAGGAAGAGATATGGAGGCCCTTGTTTAGTTCCACCGCTTTAAAATTGCTTTTGGTTGCGGAAAGTAACTCAGCGAAGTTTAGAGTGAGCACACACACCCAAGTAGCCGGATTTCCTTTATTCGAATAAATCCCTCAATGTAATCGCAGTGAAACTCAACAAGGTTCAGAGCCAGTCTCCAATTTGCTGAAAACCTTGAAAGCTTTTCGCGTCCGTTAAGGGGACAGGATGTATCACTGGACGAGGAAACTGAAATGCTCATGTAAGGAAAATCTTTCGAGCACAAATAGCCTCACGAAAGAAGCTTGCCTTGCGAGGGCGACCAGACCTTGCACCCTGGGCACGGAGAACAGGACGCTTCACATCTTCTTAAAGTTGTTGCTTGTCATGAAAGTGGGTCAAAACTATAAGCATGTCGTCACATTGACAAGTGCGATAGTTTGCCATTCCACCTTCGTTTCATCATGCACCTGATGGCGTGAGATGAATGAAAAAACCCGTGCTCCCTCCGACACAAAAGCCAAGAGGTTAGTCCATTCAAATCTTGCCAGCTTCATCTATCCTGTACCTCACCGCTCAATGAAACAAATCACCCTCATAGTTTTCCTCAGCAAAGAAGAACGGCTGGAAAAGACCAATCCCTGAGTGGATTTACAATCGAATTCCTATTATTTCATGTTGTCGAAAGCTTTTTATTGGTGGCAAAGATCATTGATGTCATTTTGCTTGACATGAAAGTCCAAGTAAGACTGAACGCTCATGTAAGTATAGAGGAAAGTGTGCACTTTGCTGGGCATAACTTGTAAAAAGTACAGGTCGGTACGAGGCTTGAAAGTGCCCAAGAATGGGCTCTTTGCGAAGAGGGATAGCCTCGGAACATGAACTCGAAACGTTATTGAATTGGCAGAAAAGGTGTCTTTGGAGAGAGTTATGCCTCCACCAGACCGCAAGCTCGTTCTGGCCGCCCGATAAGAGTAAGAGTTGCGTGAACAATCCTATAAAATAGCTCGCGAGATACCATCTCAGTAATGCCAACTATAATCGCCCAATAAAATGACTCCACCACAAAGAAAAACTGGCATCCGAGTAAAAATTCCAGGATCTCTGGAAATTATTCAAGAACTCGGAGTACTTACATTTGGGTTTTGTGATTGGAGTGTCTTGTTCGGATATACAGATTGAGAAATGAAATTGTGATGCTAAAATTTAAACCTGACGCATAATTTTTGTGTAGATTCGTACATTATAACGAAATCTGAAGCAGTAGTTCTGTTCCTGTTATTGAAGATCAATAGGAATGCACAGATTTTTTCTAACACATTTTTAATTGCAGCAAGATAATGAAAATGAAGCTACAGGTTTTTTTGTGTCAAATCTAAGCTCTTGGCTGACTTGAATACATTGCTGAGAGTAATAGATTTTGAATTGACATCATTTTGAGGAGACTCAAACCTCGGCTCGTGATGAGTTTCTTGAACGTTCAGCAGTCTCAAAATTTGCAAAACGCCGACGCTTCACGGTGTGTTACGGTGATGATGGTCGGCAGTTCATAAAAGGTTACTGAAACAAAATTCCGAACCAAGGCTAGGAAATTAAAGGGTAGAGTCGTGAGGAAAGGCGTTAGATTGCGAGTTACGAGATGCGAAACTTGGAGTCTTGTGATGGCTGATATGATCAATACTAGACCGAGACATGCTAGCTGTGGTCGCACCACTGCTGCGTGCCCTGTCTTGTTGCTGCGATTGTTGGTGTTGCTGCGATTGTTGGTGCTGCTGCGATTGTTGGTGCTACTACGATTGTTGGCGCTGCCATGACTTTTGGTGTTGATGTCACTGTCACTGGTGTTAGTGCTGCCGCAACTAAGAGTACTGTTATTGCTGCAAATAACGTTTGTGCTGCTGCTTCAGCTGGTGTTGATGCTGCTGCAATGAGAGTACTGCTATTGCTGCAACTGATGATGGTGTTGTTGCTGCAGCTCGTGTAAATACTGCTGTAACACAGGGTATTACTGTCGCTGCATCTGATGTTTGTGCTGTTGCTGTAGCTGGTGTTGTCGCTGCTGCAACTGAGGGTATAGCTGTTGCTGTGACTATTGGTGCAGGAGGTGATGGTGAAACGGATGATAGTGCCGTTGCTAATGAAGGAGGGGCTGTCGCTGCAGATGGTGTTGGTTTTACAGCTTTCACGGCATGAGTGTGGTTACTTTTATTGCTACTGCGACTGATGCTGTGCTGCTCATGTTATTGTTCCTGCAACTAATGTTGTTACTGCTGTTGCTTGGGCTATTTTAGAAGTTTGAAAGATGTATTTCTATTGCTTCTGTAGCATTACTGCTGGTGTTATCCATGAAATATTGGGGTTTTGATGCGATAGGGCTGCTGTTGATGATGCATTCTTTTCACTGTTGGAGTTGCATTGATGGAGTTGTGGTTGATGCACCATTTTTAGAGTTATTGATGTGTTAATGTGATTGCTGATGCATTATCGCCACTGCTACTGATGGAATCATGCAGCGCAGCTGCAACATGACTTCCAGCTGGTGTGACTGCAGCTGCAGCCACGATTTCCCAAAAGATAACCTCCTTGCAGGTGTAAAGAGTTTTTGTTGTTAGCGAGCCTACGCTCCTGAGAAAATACATTTCCTGACAACTAAACGCACTTACGCGTCATCGAGATTTCGGGGTTCCTTCTGTTCAAAACTTGCGAGAAAACAAGTACTGAGAACGGAGTAAAGCATTGTTAATAAGTAAGTGTAACAATGGAAATTTGTTGTCACTTTCCATAGAGTTTGTTAACACCACAGGGAATTATTTTTTCGCTGGAGGATAATAGATTTCATGGGTTTCTTGGTTTCTACCTACGCTGTGGAGGTAATGATACTTATAAAGACACTGAGTTCACAACAAGAGCTGTACTTGTGTGGCTCCATAGATGCGAAGAGTATACACGAAAATCGTAAACACAAACCTGTAATGGTTTACGAGATAAGCGTTGGCAACTATCATCGTAAAGAATTGTGAAAGCCTGCAATCATAAACAAGCACAATGGAAGCCGAATAGCTTGCGAACAAGCGACGGCGGCGCTGAAGTACTGAACAAGTACGTCCTACACCGGCAAATGTGCTAACAGCAATAATTATTGTGAGAGCTTTGAACTAATGTTGATGTCGACAACAGTCTTGTCAAGTTTCCTATTGGGAACTGTTGTGCGAGAATCAATGACCGCGGAGAAAATTGTTAACGGCCATTGTGATTACTTTGGTAGTTTCTGTTGTTTGTTGTCAGCTACTGTACGCAACTGCTTGAATTTTAAAATACGTCTTGAGTAGAATGCCTTGAAGTTTTGTTCTAGCGAAGGTTTTGAGCAAATGATAGTATCTCCAGGAGTGACTTGCAACTGCTATGAAAGTAACTAGTTAGCTGGAACAAACAAGATCAGCTAGGATCTAGACGTCGTTGAATGGTGCAAGTTGTCTTAACTTTTAAGACAAATGTCCTTCTCGAAAATGACTGCTGTTACAGATGAATATTTAAGCCAAAACTATGCTTTTGTTTTTGAAGGATCAATAACTTCGAGGATAGGGGCAATCTTTGCATACCCACTGCACTTCTAACTCAGATTAGTTGACAGGCAGTCTCGACATACCCACTGCACTTCTAACTCAGATTGGTTGACAGGCAGTCTCGACATACCCACTGCACTCCTAACTCAGATTGGTTGACAGGCAGTCTCGACATACCCACTGCACTTCTAACTCAGATTGGTTGACAGGCAGTCTCGACATACCCACTGCACTTCTAACTCAGATTGGTTGACAGGCCGTCTCGACATACCCACTGCACTTCTAACTCAGATTGGTTGACAGGCCGTCTCGACATACCCACTGCACTTCTAACTCAGATTGGTTGACAGGCAGTCTCGACACACCCACTGCACTTCTAACTCAGATTGGTTGACAGGCCGTCTCGACATACCCACTGCACTTCTAACTCAGATTGGTTGACAGGCAGTCTCGACACACCCACTGCACTTCTAACTCAGATTGGTNTTGACAGGCAGTCTCGACATACCCACTGCACTTCTAACTCAGATTGGTTGACAGGCCGTATCGACATACCCACTGCACTTCTAACTCAGATTGGTTGACAGGCAGTCTCGACAATACCAATGAGATATTAACTGATCGATCGAGTATGTTGAAGCTGTACAATTTTAAGATTTTTGAAAATGCAAATTAGCAACACAGTGTGCATTTATTAAAATGGTCACGACGACTTATATACGTATATATATATTTAGATTGAACCATCCGACATGAATATAACTCCACGTAATGAGACAAATAATTCTTGAACTTCACTTTTATTTGATAAGATATCACCTAGTGTTGAAGTGATTCGTTCCTGCTGCTCTGTTATAGGATATTGAAAGACATTCGTACCTCTATAAGAATTCCACAAGAGATATGAATATCTCTGTAAGAATCACAAATAAAACAAGATCATTAAAGTAAGGATTCCTTTCTGTTCAGTCGGTGGGATTCTTCCATAATGTGGGGCTCAAATTCTCTCAAGAGCTTATGTTCCTACCTACGTAATAATTGTAGAATGAGTAAGTTTCTACGAATTAATTTGTTAGTTCACGTGTGAAGCTGAGACCATAAACTATCTGAGAAACAACTACAATTTAAGGGGAAATTATGTTGCTGGATTGCTACACTTCACTAGACACTAAATTCACGTTTAAAAACCGCATGTCATTTCTTCCTCAAGTTTTCCGGTTCTACGTATTTTGTACAGCTTGGAACCCATTTCCTAGTAAATTTCTGTCATTTTCGCGACTTTAACCAGTTTCGAAACTGAACTTATAACTTCACAAGAAGCGTTTTGATCGCTGAACACATTTTTCCTTGAAAAACAGAAAATTGTTTTGTTTGTTTTTAGTACATAAGTTAATAAATGACTCAGGTTTTGGTGTGGTTAGACTGTACAAAATCCCATTACCTTTAACAAATTCGATTTTTCCGCTTCGCAGAAGTTCTTATAGTTAAACTCGCTTTCACTGTTGCAGCGTGAAACCCGCATTCGAAAGTAAATTTCACCAACGGGATATATTTTCCTAATACCCAGGTATGCAGGCATGATTTTACCGCTGAAGATTCTCATAAGTTTTGTTTGGGGCGCTTGTCTGTAATTATTCTGGTGGAGATTTCTCTATTGAGTTGTTCTGTCATTTTCCATAGCATGATTGTACGCCGTATACCTGTCTAGGGTACAGTCATGGCTGCATGTGGTTGGTCTCGAGATACACACGCAACTTTCATGTCTGTATGGGTCTAAACCTGCACACGCAACTGTCTTAACTGTATGTGTCTAAGCCTGCACACGCAACTGTCTTCACAGCATGGGTCTAACATTTGTGAATGCAACTGTTATAACTGCATGAGATTAACCTCGGTACATGCAAGTATAATGGGTTTAAACTCGGTATTTGCAACAGTCACGACTGTATGTGTCTAAACTCGGTATTTGCAACAGTCACGACTGTATGGGTCTAAACTCGGTATTTGCAACAGTCATGACTGCAGGGGTCTAAACTCGGTATTTGCAACAGTCACGACTGTATGGGTCTA
>JACJUY010000898.1:141280-180459 GCA_014220935.1 Platorchestia sp. MABIK
CTGTATGGGTCTAAACTCGGTATTTGCAACAGTCATGACTGTATGGGTTTAAACTCGGTATTTGTAACAGTCACGACTGAATGGGTCTAAACTCGGTATTTGTAACAGTCATGAATGTATGGTTCTAAACTCGGTATTTGCAACAGTCATGACTGCAGGGGTCTAAACTCGGTATTTGGAACAGTCAAGACTGCATGGGTCTAAACTCGGTATTTGCAACAGTCAGGACTGTATGGGTCTAAACTCGGTATTTGTAACAGTCATGACTGCAAGGGTCTAAACTCGGTATTTGGAACAGTCAAGACTGCATGGGTCTAAACTCGGTATTTGCAACAGTCATGATTGTATGGGTCTAAACTCGGTATTTGCAACAGTCATGAATATATGGGTCTAAACTCGGTATTTGCAACAGTCATGAATGTATGGGTCTAAACTCGCTATTTGCAACAGTCATGAATGTATGGGTCTAAACTCGGTATTTGCAACAGTCATGACTGTATGGGTCTTGCAACAGCCACAACAGTATGGGTCTAAACTCGGCTCATGCACAGAAACCACACATTTTTCGCGCATATTTAGACATCGAACAATCGCATGTAAATAACTCAGCTTAAAATCTAACGGGAAGAAAAGACTGTTGTTCGAAAATAATCACATGAAGCCGCTTCGAAATTAGCTGCAGGTGCGTGCGTGACAAGCTTATCTGACCTGACGCGATGTGCACGCTGCCTCTTATAGTCTCTGTCGTATGTTGTGTTTACGTGAAATTTGAAATCGCTCCCTCAACATCTGGGGCTTGCGCATTGAGCCGAGGCAGCTTCAGCAAGTAATACACTATCAGTGCAGGGATTTGGTTCCTGAAAACAATTAAAATTGTGTCAGAATTAGAATGAAAACAATTCAAAATATGATGTCGTAGCTTGTTTCTGCACTGCTTTGACGGTCTCGATATGTTCAGTGTTAGATCGTTTAATTTCTGGCACCAAATAGAATTCATAACTTACTCCCTGTAATTCGTTACTTTTTCTCTGTAATTACTCTTGGGCAGTCATTCACTAACTTGCATGTTCACTTGACAGAATATTTCAGTTCTAATCTGATCTCTTTACACTCGAAGTTTCCTATGAAATTTGGACATTTGGATCTTTTACGATGATTGGAAGTTTCTGACACGTGTCCTACGTCTAGTGTTGAAACTGAGTTGTTGTACGGATGAAAACGCGTATAATGTTCTCATGACTCTTGTCTGGCAGCTATTTCATCCGTACGACTACGCAGTTTCAATACGAGACATAAGACACATTTCAGAATCCATGCAGACGTAAGACACTTGTCTTGCGTCTCATTTTGAAACTGAGTAGTTGTACGGATGAAATCCAAGTATTGTGTGCACACGACTCTTATCTGACAAGTAGTGCGTACATGAGCGCACACATTCACGTAACTCCCCAGGGTGTACACATACACTCTGCCATGTAGGTATACCCAAACACAAAAAGGCTTCATTCCCCTATTTTCATCTATCCTCTAACTCTAACAACCCTACAGGAGTAAAGTAAGCAACTCCTGCAAATTTTTACGCTGGAGGCCAGAAAATAGATAAAACATCTGGTATTATAAATTATTACTGCTAAATATTTTAAGCGGTTGCTGTCACTTTTGCCACGAGGTGAGGAGGGTGCTCTCTCTCATTAGAGAAGCGTCTTCTCATACATAGAAGGGGCTTCTCCGTGCTGTGGCTTCCGAGATGTTGCAAACACAAGAGATTTTCTAGCGCTCAGTTACATTTTGATGGATATATTACGATTTGAATACTTGAAAAATCCCTTTACGTAATCTTCTAAACGTAGCATTGGTAATTTCTGGTAAATTATTGAATGGTATCTTACCCTCAACTGCGATCATTTTACAGGGCGCCGTGGTGCAAGTTTGAGGAATATATTTTTTCAATAAGCCAGAAGTGTTCTTGTAGCCTGTTGTGCACATTTTCCGCTGAAAGATATTTTCTGCAACGTTTGAATCTTGTTTTTAATCATCCTTTGAGATATTTTAGCGAGCATCTTTATATGCTTCGACCAATGTACAGTTACATTAGTGCTAATGTATTATGATCTGTATAGATAAAGACAGGTTTCCCTTATCTATATTTCCTAAAGCTGCCGAGCGTGGTGACAGAAATATGCGTTCAAGTAAAATACTTCTTACGAGGTTCCTTTTATGCGGCTATTTTTTGGCAGTCGTGGAGTTTGACTTGATTAAAGGGGGAGGAAAACGAATAAAGCCGTCAACCTCTTACTTTTTATCAATAACTCAGGAAGAATCGTCAGTTGTACACGATCTCACAGATATGGGTGTGGTTTCCTTCGTCGCCAGGGATGTGCGATTAAATTTCGCACCGTTCAGGAACACCAGGAGAGGAATCTTAGAGGTGTGAAAGAAACGTTCTCGCTAGAGACACGTAAATATGTTCCAACCGAAATGTATTTGTATTCTAGGTACTCAAAGTACTGTCAAGGTTTGTTTCATGAATTTCATCTGTCTTTAGTATACAACGGAAAAGCCTATTTTTCAAGATAGAGCGGGAAGAAATTGTATATATCAAGAACTGTGTCATGCTTACTTCAACGGATAAAAGCTTTTAATTTTTAATCTTAAGAACACTCGCGTATTCTATGAATGCATAGTTGGTTTCCAGCCAATATTAATTTTTATAAGATAAATCTGAACGATAGTAAAGCTTGCATCAAAGATGAACTTGGTACACACATTCAGTTCTTCAAGCAATCAGAAAGTAATGGTGTTTTAATTGTTTAATTTTTCAAATACGTACTTGTAAGACCTAAGTAAGTCTATAAGACAGCTTTACAGCAATCGTTTTTAAAGGCGCAGATACACTAGCGAGTAAATATTCATCTGATACAATATCTAGACGCTCATACTAAGGCAAAACTTTAATTTCTACTCAGAGAAGCACCAGAGTGGTTCTTATATAAAATAGCAAATAGTTTGGTGCTTGCGAATTTGCATGCTTGCCTCTCTTATCTGTCCCTATACACCTACACTGTAAATTGGATGCCTGGACGGTGCATAATGATGGAAAATTTCTGTCTTTTTTAAACTGCACTTCATTCTCATTGATTGAAACTGATCCCAATTTTCTGCCAACTCTAAAATAGGGCAAACGAGAAGAGAAAAAATACCTTCATCACCTGTTTGTTTAAGAACAGCTTTCTTAAATACATTACGGGCGTAACTTAAAACACGCCATTATTTTCTGCTTCGTGGTCTGTCACAAACATCGAGAGAAATAATAAGAAAAGGCGAGTACAGACACAGGATGTCGAGCGTCTGCAGAGAAAGCGGCAGCACTGATCCGGGTAATGGGAAATGAAAGATCGTACGACACTGGAGTTCATCCCTCACTGCGTGATGGATAATAAAATGATAATTATTTATGTCATGCAGTTACGTCCCCATGATCTTGAAATACATGCATGCACTTTATGAGTGATTGAGTCACACTTCCAGACACGAACATGAACCTGATTCATAAAACAATGCGGGCCGACCATGAATTATATTTAACCCTTTAGTACTCATTACCTAAGAGTCGTCTGATTTCTAATGCATTCACCTACACAAATGGGATCCGTACAAAACAAGTCATTACGACTCTAGACATACAGGACAGCGGCCTTCTCTGCAGTTGCCGTCAAATCGTCAATATTTTTCGTAATTTTCAACGTAAAGTGTTCCATATGCAGTGACCTCTAAGGGCCAATGTCGAGTACCACCGCCATCAGAATACAATAGGGAAAACAATTGAGCTACCTGGGACCTAAACGTTATTGTTTTACCAGACACCGAATCAAGCATCTCATACACAATGGCTGGTAGCACTTCATTATACACTTGGCTCCTTCTTTTGCACATTTGTAAGCAAATGAAGCTCAAGAGTACATGATGTACGGACATGCAGTCCGCTAGCAACGTGAGTGCATAGAATATCTTCTCAGAAATGACACAGGATTTCGCTGCGCAGTTGCGCCTGCGCAGTTGCACCTGCACGCGCAACCTCAAGAGGCCATGTATGCTGAAAATGAGAGCAGATATCCATTGCCAGATTTATTTAGAAGATGGATAGCATGTATAGGACTGTCCCGAATACATGATGCTTCCTACTCCCGGCGCAGAAAATTTAAAGAAAACACGAAGCGAGTACAGAATTTTGTGCTTCGGTTCTCACTAGGAGTGAATGAAGAAATTAGTTGTAAGAAAGTAACGTTCACATTGATGCGACTTGTCCCGAATGATAAACTAATCGATGCGAAGAATGTACATAGTGACCTATCAACGAGAAAATGATGCCTTCGAAAAGATCGTTTCGATTTTCGGTCTTGAATTCCGTGCTGTAGCGATATTTAACATAGTTCATGACTACCAGTCATAACAAAGGCATCGTACGATCGGAAAATCACGTAGAAACAGGGCACTTGCATTTAAACAGTTTCACAAAAATATTCATAGCTAAAGATAACTAGAGTTTGCAGGCTGATCCGTTTGAGAAGAACCGCAGATGACATATGACCATGATCTATAAAATTGAGAAAAAGTGAGCCTACGTTGAGTTTTAAGATAAAAGCCATGGTTACAGGGATAGAGGGTATGAGGAAAATTAGTACAAACCTAATTTGGGAAAAATACATTTTCAGAGAAGTTTCTGTATCTTTGTTTCGTTTTTCGTCTATCCAAACGTCGAAACACGTTTTGAGAAAGCATCTGTACTTCGACATATTTTTCTCTCGAAATTCTTTATCCATCACATTATTATGAGTTTTATTTGATCATGGTAAGCGTTCGTTCGTATTTTTCATTTCATGACTAAGTGACTCCATATTCGTTTTGAACTGACGCCTCCCTTTTCGTGTGGAACAAATTTTTCAGAAATGACTTGTTCCACCTCTTTTTATGTATTTGCACTTGTCAGTTAAAGGGTCAACACTGCAACATTAAGTCGGTCCCCTTAATAGCCGTGTGCATTCATGTATATATTTATTTGTGCACATGAATAAATAAATAGACACACATCAATATTGCAGATATTAATTGATTTATATTTCTTACTCATGCATTTTTTTACCAGCTTTGTATCCAAAACTGTTCGTCAGGGTACTAAAAATACAGCTTTTTTTAACGGTTAAGCAATTTCTACAGTTATGCCTTTCAATAATTATATAATATTAATCGAACGATTGCTCTTAAATTCAGTAGTATTCATGATTGTAAGAAAATCTACACACATCTCGAAGAACATGTGTAAGTTGCTAAACATTTGCGTTTGGGTCTTCATCACAGGGTACAAAGTTATTCCAAGCAAAGAATTTTCTGTCCGAAGAAAACGCAGAGCGCCGAAAGAACGTCAGAAGCGGCGCCTAGGCCAAGTTCAAGAAGCGTATCGGTCACGTGAGGGTGGAGGTGCGGGGCGGCTGTACGGAGTAGAGTGGATGGGGAATCTAGGTGAGGTGAACTGACCTGCTGGAAAATGAAACTGCTGACCTGCTGGAAAATGAAACTGCTGACCTGCTGGAAAAAGAAACTGCTGACCTGCTGGAGAATGAACCAGCAGGTAGTGTCGTTAATTTCTAATAACCTGGTGTTGTTGGGCAGATAATGGGTTAGTAGACTGGAAAAAGTTCTAGTTATCCAAAACATCCGTTGCTATTGCGAAAAATTTTTCTTCGAAAAACTCAGGTTAGCATTACGTACGCTAATGTAAGCACCCAAAACTAGAGCTTGCTATGTAAAACGAGTCGTAGAGATGGAGGAAAACCAACCGTTGAAAAGTGTTCATACCCACGTAAAGTGAATATCCAAGCAAACTGCAAAAAATTCCATGAGCTTAAATAATAATGGCTAGCCAAGACTCTGTTTTTTGTGAAGATCGACCTCAAAAGCTACGTAATCATTTTTAGTTTCTAGAAAACAAGAATAAACACATCCTTGCGACACAGCAAGCAACTTTGGAACACATTGTGGTTAGCAGTTCAGTTAAGCAAGCAGCAAAAGAGGGCGCAATTCTTATCCATCTGCACTCAAACATTTGAGTTGCCGAAGAATTTCTGGATCTCTGCTCGCAATATGACCTAAAGTACACCAGGTAAATTAGTGATGGGACATTCGAGTAACCTTTGTATACAGAAGCTGAGCAGCGGCTGCGGGCGGACACGCTAACGGAGAGGAAGCTCCGGTCGGCTTTAAACGGAGGCTTTAGGACATGATCCTGGCGCTCCAGTCGCGATCTGGAGCTTTGCTTGGGGAGAGTCGCACCCACGATGAAATGCGCCCATGCCATGGAGAAAAATGGTAAATATCGAGCAATTCTTGGCCTGAAATTAAACAGTTCCATTGGGGATGAGGACAAGTAAATAGGTGTTAGCATGTATAGTCAAATCTATTTGGATGAATCAAAAGTAGCTTGAAAGTCAAAACGGGAGACTTGACAACAAAGGTATAAGCACTCTCTTAATAAAATGGTTTACTTGGTAAAAAATTATGCTCGGCTGTTGTATAGAAATGGTCTTTATTCAAATACGTCATAATCTTTATTAAAGTGTTTTTGATAAATCTATTGTTTTTTAAGTACGTGGTATATAAATTGTATCTGATGACATGCGTACATTACTTTAAAATTTTCAACGGTCTACAGGCGCCCTGCCAATTCGTAAAGTCAATTTGAAGTAAGCGATAATTTCGACCGTCCATTGATGCACGAGTCTGATTTCTGTTACCAGCACTTTCATTTTTTCTTAATTTTCATGCTCATGTAGAGCTTTTGAATTTTTTCTTCCAAGGCATGAATGAAGTTTCAGTTTCATTTCTCACTGTCGACATCTGTGTACGACCCCCAATAATTATTGTTAAAACACGTTCAACAGCCACATTTCAGATTTTGAATATGAAATGCAGAATGTTCCCAGCACTGGAGATCATAAAATCTTCATCAGTACACTTATTTACGTATCAGGCCATATGCCAAAAATTATACTTCACTACTCAATTGATGTATATGCTGTGAAACTAGATCAAACTCACTTGCGATGTTTTGCTATGAAGATGTTGTTTTCACGCCTCAAATTTGTTGGCTAGTCTTTTATTTGTGATCTTCAAGTCATTCCTTTATGCGCAAATAAATTTGTTTATGCCTCGGAATAGCATATGTATCCTTTCGGAATACCTGGTGCGTTTTATGTGTGTACATTAGGTCGTTATGATTGAAAATTAAAATTGAATTTACGTCACCAAGAAAAAAACAAACCCGGAAGTTTTGTTTTTAACGACCTACGTAATTTGCATAACTGTTACGGCACAGTTGCATTATTTTCACCAGCAGAGTTTCTTTTGTCTCACGAAGAAATCATTACCCTCAACCTGTTTCAAAGATAATCCCTTTAGTAAGCTAAGGTCAGTAATTTCAGTTTTACAATAGGCTTATTCACCAGTTAATAGTAACCAAAATAGAAACATGGATGCCCATATAAGCTTACGGTTGAGTCGAGGGACATGTCAAATTTCCTGACATGTTCGGGTGACGCTACATAGGCTCTTCAGCGTCAGACAAACGCACCACTAAAATTCGACTCCCGTCCCCATTGAAGATAATTAAGACCGGGCGCTCGACTGTGCAAACAGATCCTCGTGGGCCCGAGGGACACCAGGCTGGGCGCCCAGCGTCCCCTTCCCCTCCCATTCTGTCTGGGAAAAAGCAAGTTTGTCCTAAAAGTCGACGAAAGTTTAGAAATGACTTCAAGAGTCTCTTGCGGAGCTGCAGGTGCGTGGAATATGAAATGCAAAGCCAGAAACTTCAGCCGCATGGCGATGACGATGAGTGGTGCTTGAAAATTAAATGAATAGTTGCAGCCAAGAGCTGGAATTTTTTCGTTATAACATGGCATTGCTGATGCCGCAACGCATGCTTACAGGTCCATGGCTCAGGTTGGCTTAAAGCGAACAATATTAAGTTTCTGTGAGAAAAATCAAACTGTTGATGACATATGGAATGGAAAAATTTCCGTCCATAAAATAAAATGGGAGAATATCCAGATAGAGCTTTCCCTCACAATCTAAAGTCGATAAACTAAATGTTCGTAAATTTTTTTAAAAGGGAGACACATCATGAACTAAATGGCTGAAGAGGCGCTTGAAGTAACTAGTGTTATTTGAGACAGTTATTGGTTTCGATGGAGCGGTGGCGCAGTCGTAAAATACGTCAGACACTGATGATTGAATGTTATCGAAAGAATACTTGAAATAGCCTGCTCTTTTACGACTGTTAGCTCTCGTTGAATATGGCGAAACACGAAAAAACAGTGAACGGGATGAAAGAAATAAAAGAAATTAAAATGGGATTCATGAGTAGAGAATATCAGAATAAATTCGACTTATTCAGCACGAGCAAAATACAGCAGAAAACCTGACACAGTGGCATTGTGCGCGCTCTGTGTCGATTAAAAGAGTACTAATTTCACCATGCAACTTCTCTATTCAGACCTGAAAACTCTGAAATTCTGAAAATTTCTCAAAAAATTCTGAAATTTTTTTTTTCATTTTTTATTCCTGTTCTCACGTTTCCAACGAAGGAAATAAGCTCATCAGTATCATTTCATTTGAGCTGTCGCACCTGTAAGTCACCGCTCTCTGGGTGCGGGCGAAGCCCGCTGCTCTCTAGCACCTAATATGCACCAGGTGCGGGGCTCCGTAACGAGGTGCGCCTGCCGACTTGTGAGTGAGGCTTGCGCAGTTGTCGATTTTCTGTAAAAGAAGCAGTGACTTCTGTGAGCCTGACAACACATGATAAATGTGCGTCACATGCATCACGCACACCGGCATGTCAGTCACTACGTCCAAAAAAATTGGGAGGTAAAAATTTTCGCACAAGGATTACGTTCACTATTGATGTCGCCATTTGAGGCAGTTGCTTCTGCGCTTATTTTACGCTTAGATTTAGGGCTATGTACGCAAGAATGCAGCTACAGATTACGGGAACGTGTGAAACCACCGTTAGAAGTAACAGATTAGGAGGCTGTGACGACTAAATACATCGAATCATTTGAACTCGATGCAACTAAAAACAGTATTGCCATTGTGATTATGCATTTGTTTTTATCCAAAGGTCTGTCTACGAGTAGGAAAAGGCTCATAAGTCATTTTGCTATTACGCTATCTCTGTGGAATCCATTTCTTCTTCATGAAGCTAGGATACCACTTCGACTATCATACTATTCTTAAAGTAGTTGTTATGAAGTACATGAAAGTACGACTAGAATCGCACACACACACACGCGCGCGCCAAAATGTCATTGAGTGAGTCAAATTTGTAGGAAAACCAGAGAATGAGGATTAGTTTAAAATTCATCAAAGTACTTATTTATTTTAGTCGATTCTAAACTAAATAAGTACTTTGCACAATCATGTGTAAAAATTAATATTACTCGAAAATTTAGTTTGAGTTGTTCGTCTACTGTGGATCAATTAACTCTCTCTTCAGCGTATCCAGGTATTAAACTCTTTCAGTTAATGCTGAGATGCACATATTGTCAATTAGGAGATTCAGTTGATATCTTTGCGAGCAGATAAAATTTTTCCTAGCTGCCATCTTCTTCTAATAACCTGAAAGTACAACCTCAAATTCTCATCATATATGAACGACTAAACTGATGGATGTCTTTAGCAAAGAAGGCGTGCATTTTGTGACGAGTATGCTGCTCTGCAGTTCTGATGCTGTGTTCTCAGAATGTATTAACAGCAAATGCGATTTAGAGGAAGACGACCGCACTTCTTCTCCTACCTTGACCGCAATTCCACAACCGTATCGAGCTTGCCATTCCATCTACAGCTCGTAGCTTTTACAAGGTAAAATTCCTCTGATACACGCTCAATTATACATTAACACGGTCTCAAATCTATTCATGCCGAAGTCCTAGTGCTACAGCTCAAGTGCGCTTGTTGACGTCAGATGACTATAACGCTCCATTACGAAGCTCTCTCCTTTCCAGCCCGGCTCCGGCTTTCTGACCTCCTTCCCGATGACATGTTTTGGCTCCGTCTTATTTTCTTAGAGACGCCAGCAATACATCAGGGGCGCTATCTGCAGCTCCAGATGAGCGCCGCTCCGCCGCAATGGACTGCACCGCCAATAATCAATGGTGGTTTCGTGCAGCCGCTCAAAATATCTCAGCCGGGCTGCGAAGTCGGAAGTCATGTCCACCAGTTCTGTGTTTTCACAACGCGGCTTTGAATTGACGCGTTTAACAATTTGCAGTGTGTTTTATTGGAGTTGAGTTACGTGTTCTAAGCAACGTGCAACACACGTTATTGACTCGTTCGTTTTGCACCTGTTTAGAGCTAGAAAATGTTCTTTGTGACTTTGACGTTTTTGTATTGCCTTAAATTAGAGCCAGAGTATGACGCGTATAAGGGAAGTACTACTTCAAGAGCTCATTGAGCTAATAATCGACTCAGCTAGCTATGCGAAAGTTAATGCACGTCGCTGAGCTTGCAAACCTACTTTAGTTTGTTAAGCTTGCAAACGGGGCTCCCGTTCAGTGCTGGTTAGCGCTCTTAGTTGAGTTTGAAGTCGTCGCACCTATCCAGTCAACTCAAATCACTGGATTTGAAAATCACTGGATCAATTCAAATCACTGGATCCAATGACATCAGTGATATCATTGGAACAAACGCACCTCACTGAGTTGGACTCATCAGCATTTGCTAGTTAAAATTTTAAATCGCAGCAGTTCATTCTTGCGTGAGGCCAGCAAATTAGTGCATAAGACACTCGAATATTCAGCCTTTCCTTATTTTATACCCGATTCCCGTCTTTGTGAAACTGAATTTGAAGAAAATACGATGTGGCACTCATAGTGTGCATTTTCTGACTTGTAATTTGCGAAACCGTTGTGGAACACATAAGCAATGCCCAGCTACAATGTGTGGGTAGAGACTCTAACTTTGGTGGGTGACAACAACGCTTCACTATTGTTGTAACAATAATACTAGTTCTAGTAGTATTAGTAGTGTTGGTAATAGTAGTGGCCTAATCGCGGCTTGCCTGCGCGTCTAATAAGTCATGAGCGTGTGATTTCAATTTACGTGTAATACCAAAGCTTTCACATCGGTTGTCCGGAGATCTATTTAACATCTCACTGCACGTGAGTGCAAAACTGTAAGTACGTTTGCAGGATCTATCGCACGCAGGACGTATTGTGACGCTCAAAACGGCACGACTTTGAGTTACGCGTCAGGAAATGAGGACAGCGGAAGTCATTTCTGGGTTGGATTAATAGATAATAATGACAAGCTAGAGCTAATTGCTGAACATGGCGAGAAAATTGTGCAATTATTTCCGCATCACGGCGAGGTAATCGAAAGTTTATTGCTATTAAATTCATACTTCGCACTGTCAACGGGGAAGGTTATATGTATACACTCAAGTATAAATAAGCGATAACGTGAGCTGGACCTGTACAAATGCCTTCAAATTCACTGAGAAGCTCCATCATAAAATGCAAGTTGGTCTAGCTTTAAATGAATTAACTCATTTTAGCAACACGCCACCGAAAGCCTTATTTCTCATCGTAGAGATTCGTGGAGTAACTTTATCCACATCAAAATAGTATTCATTAAAATTGGATCGATTTTTCTTTAAAATTCTAGGAAATTTTTGCACATTAAGCGTAGAATAGAATAATTTTTTGAATTATAATTCAGTGGCATATTTAACTTGAGCCTCATTACTGTCAAGTTGCGTAAAAAGAAGTTGTGTTTTCTGTTCAGAGCTTGCTAATGTTGTTAGAATGTCACGCTCTTCAGTCGTAGCTACACTACTTAGGTGAAAAATGGGTTTTGGGTTTAACATTGCCGTGCAGGCAAGCTTGCAAGTCCGAGGTCGCTTTATTTGAGCCTTCTTGTGCCTCAATGAAAGCCTCGATCTGAGGAAAGGTACAAAACTCAGTTTTTTTAGGAAAACTTGGGCATGTCTTCGTCGAATACCGAATTCAAACTTCCAATTTTATTGTTTTTCTGTGATGTATAGAAGTTCTACTTTGATTAAAACTCATTTCATTTATTGGCAATTCCGACGGTAGGTTATTGAAAAGAAGTTTTCGGCAATTTTCATTGACTTATTTACATTAACACGTCAGTTCAGACGTGGGTGTGAAGTTTCATGATAAAAAGGGATCTCTAACTTGTACTGGATGTGTGAATTCATTTTCCTTATATATGCCGAAAACAGCTTCAACTTGAAAAAATGAATTGACGAAAATAAAGGAAACGAGCCGTTACTGATTTGATCAAAATGTTCATAATTAGGTCAGTTTGCCCAAACAACGGATCCGCGCTGAATTTTTTTACAATCCCATAAATGACATGAATGAAAAGTGTTTTGATTCAAACATGAAAGTGGATCGTGATCGTAATCATTTACGTCGAAAATGATTTTCTTACCGACAGCTAGTCTTACTGAACCAACGAGCTGAATTTATTCATTTCTATGATGTGTTTTATAATGAGTCGATGTCTATTTGCGCTAACACCGTACGCCTTTCAATCATCTATGTAGAAACATCAAACAATACCATTAATAACCCATTATTGCCTAATCCTAAGAGGACGACAAGGAAGAACTGCATAAATGGGGCTCAAGAATAGGATAGTAAGAATGAACAAATGCTGAGCAAGTTTTCGAATTTTTAAATAACACTAATTCCCAATTGCGAAGGGTGTTAATTAAATAAAATTTTACATCATTTTGAACACTTCTGAACACTACAGCAAGAAACACTTTGAAAGCAATTCTTTGAAATGAGTTTTTAATTTTGTAGCAGATTTTTTTGCTTGCTAAAAGCAAGCAAGTGATTCGGTTACGTCAAATTCTATTCAAAATGAATTACATAGCTGTTTCTCTGATGTGCAAACATTTTTTACTAATTCAACTCTGCCAGTGCAATTTTTTACCAATAGATACTCTAGTTTTATTTTAAAATCATTACCACTGACATGAACGTAATGAAAAACTATGATGCAAAATTCACCAATACATGTAAAATTATTTTTCAATTGTGAATTCAATTAGTCTTCATTCCCATCTGTTCTGTGTGGTCATCAACTTCGACGCGTACATTGGTCGATGGTTTTAACTAATCTAATTAATAAACCACGATCAGATCAGTAGCGGCTCAGTTCGAGCATAATGAGCCTCAACATCCACAATGGGAAGCCGACCACAATACTCGAGGACACACCTCATCACCAACGTTATTTTTCAAAGGATACCATGTATTGAGCAACGGCCGATACCGTAGAGGCGCATTACGGCCGCTCGTCCATCATTACTGCAGGTCGGTGGTGGCCACGGGAAGCTCAAACTTCACGGTTAATTAATCTCGCCGACTAAACAGGTTTCGGAGAGCCCTTCCCTGTGACAGCGCCCGATAAAACTCGTACCTTATACTGTGCCCTGTTCTCTGAGACGCCAACTGGGCGCGCATGGAGGAACGAAGGAAGCATGAACCATATCCTGGAGAGCTGTTCTCAATGGAGCGCGGTTTCTACGAGACCTCATTATTTTCAGGAGTTCTCGTGTTGTTCCGCAATTTTCATACGTACGATGGATTTATAGGGTATTATTCAGTGTAACAGGACAGCGAGAGTTACATTGATTTCAGCTGAAGCTTTGTTTGTGATGGTCAGGACACAATAGAGTCAGGATATACTGAGCTTATAGGGCAGAGTTCAGACGCCTAGAGTACTCGCAGTGTTGTATGTAAACAAAGTAGAGATGTTACAGAGAAGACAGCAATAAATCAAGATAAAAATAGATCAGGTTTAGGAAGTGTAACGATCTTATGCTTGTCTGTCATTGCCAAGATTCCAAAATCGAACTCTCGTACTTTACCAAAAAAATATACTTCTACAAATTGATAACTTGTTTTCTTTCATGTTTCAGTTTCCAACATTGTCGCTCGATGGTCTTCCACATATCTATTTGTTACATGTACGCACAGTACAGTATGTAAAAGGCATGATTTTTTGCAGCCTATCGGTCTACCAGCCTATATAAATCCAAAAGAATAAGCCTGCTTCCTTCGATGAATCAAGTATCACTTCGATACTTTCCCATCTACATACCATCAATATTTGAAACGAAACGTTTCAAACTTCAAAGTGATACTATTAGCAGGGCTTGTTACATTTCTTCAGTTTTACTCGTGTTTTTTTCCTTTGTACAAAATGTGCAGTTCGACGTCAGTCTCGCTAGACTTTAGTATGGGACATTCATGGCCTGGAGAAGACTGGTTTAGTACAGCGTGCAGGCAAGACGCGACGTTGAGAACCATTGAGGTGCGCATGCGCGTGGCAAAAGTCAACCCATGAACAAGCTTCGTGCGTGTTGCAAGAGAAACGTAAGTGTGACTTTACTTTAGAGGTTAAGTGAAGCAGTGACGCATTATATATGATGAAGTTTCTTGACATGCCTGAGGAAACAAGAAGAGATGGTGACTGAGTTTTTTGTGCTACAACTGCATGTGCAAAAACAAGAGCGCTAATGAACGCCAACGAGCAACGTGCAATGCATTTGTCCCAGAAAATGCGACGGACGTGCTTTTGATATGAAGCACAACGTTCTAGGAGCTAAAATGTTTCTCGTGCTGTGGAGAAAGTCCTGGCAAGACTGAAGTTTGCTTCATGAAAAAGTCATGATAGAGATTGAGCCATTTTTGAACAGCCTTGCAATCACTAACATTATGAGTTGCGCTCCGAAATTACTTGGCAAAACACCGAGGGATATTAACGCTTGTAATTTTACTTTTCTTCGCAGATCAATTAATCGTGATACACTGAGGAAGTACAGCAATTCGAGGGAAAATTTCACATCTCAGACAAGAATTAAAATAGACGTCTGACGTAAAGTATTTGGGGGTACAAACCGAAAGAAAAAATGCACTCATTTTCATTTCCATGCGTTTCTCTGCATTGCAGAATGAACTCTTCAGAGACAGTATTCCGAAAGCTATCATGCTTCGTCTTGTTCCTTCATTTGGACCGTCCATCACGTCGTCGATTGACCCAGTTGGCAGCACGAGAAGCCATCGATGACCAAGTGGCCCAAATAAAGGTAGTATTTCCATAATTGACCACCAAGAGCTCTTGCGCCCCACCGCTCAATTTTCTCCATGAACACAACACTCACTGGAACGGTTAGCTCGTGTCACAACACGTGCGGGAGCTAGTATGCGTCTTCCTTACCTTCAGATGCGGGCCAACGTAAACTTCAAAATATTTACACCAAAAGTCGTATCTTACACCGCCACCAACCTTTAATTAATTGGAGAAGACGAAAGTGTTTTGAACAGAGAAAGAAATGTTGAGTAACGCTGGATAGAATCGTACCACATACATGATCAACTTATTTAAGTCAAATCCTCTTGCTAACAAAGAGTCCACTGTTCGATCAATTTAAAGATTCGTTTATCAAACCGAGCAAGGCTAAAATAAGTACTGGCAATGGTTTATTCTCAACTATTTGTCTCACTGGGCTGTAGCACGTTAAAAACAGATTGACTTTGGCTTGCGCCAGTTATTTTTCATCGTAGACGTTCGTTCGCTTTGATCTATTAAATAAGGGAAATTTGACCGTCTCGAAAAGATGAGCCGTAAATAATAAGCAAGATGAGTACATTGTCTGGTATACTATATTCAGTTTTTAATACTGGTACTTAGTGCCTATCTTCGCACTAAATCATGGTTTGAAATTATGAAACGGAAGTCAGCACCAACGTCTGGGGGATCAAACGACGCTTCCTTTATTACGTCGCTTGGTTTACGAAATGGAAGCCTTGACATTAAATGACAGTTTCAGGCTTTCTTTTTATACGCACGTCATAAGCTCAAGTTAATTACGTGCGCAGTCACCGAAACTCTGAGTGTTAGAGACATGCATGATGAAGTTATGAATTGCGCTATTGTTTTAAGTTAAAGCATCATGTTTGGTGAACACACGGGTAGCTGTAAGACAGGAAAGTGATAAAGTTCGATGGTTGGTCCAATTTCGTTTTGATGTTCACTCAAAATGGATTGTGAACACGCACCTCAAGATTTTCATACTACTCACAGAAATGCGAGGCTGTGCGATCTTAGGAACGAAGGTTATGTTGGTTATGTTGGTCTTACCATTTTTGGCTAACACTATCGCTTCTTACTTGGCCGAGCCGAGGCTTAATGAAGAATTTCGCTTACAAATTCTGTTAATTTTGTTTTGATTGTTTACTCACTTATAGTACGCTTGCCACCAAATATGTTTAAGCAGATTATTCTTGCAATACATATTGAAAATTATTCTAAATTGCCCATGTACTCGAAAAACACCAAATTTTAAGTGAGTGTTGTGTAAAGATATAAATAATATTTTTTTAATCAGAGTTGAGTCAAAGCAGTTCATCCACGGAAGTCATTCATAACTTTTCGTGAACTAAAAAGGATATTCAGAGCTAAGTTGATTCCAACTTCCACTTCAAAGTGTTTCATATGATTTTGACATAATTTAACTGTTAGGATTAGATCCTGCTCAAATTTAGCAACCGTTGGTTATCAGTTACATTTACGATACTTTCATGACCATCTCTTTGTAATTTTTCAGCAATTTTTGGCAAGTTACGATCACGTGATTTTTGTTGCTCTATTTTGAAAGCGTCTTACCTAAAACTTTTTCCCTTCAGAAGTATAGTTTTCATTTCGAAAAGAACTAAATTTTCCAATCCTATACCCACACTCCTACCTGCTTGCACCTTTCCTACACGTTTAAAGAAAATACACTCTTCACCATAAGAATTGGAGACAGAAAAAATGGAAGAAAAATAACTGTTAAATTGAGGAAGTACATCACAGACACTTCTGTCCCCGCATAGTTTTGCTAACCCGAGCTATCGCTGCACTTTTCCAGGAAGAGGCGTAACCTAATTTCCAGACCGCGCCTAAGATGTAAACAAGCCCTTGCTAAAATTTGAACCGTGAGGTTTGCTTTGCGAACAAAGCCTCCTTTGCCAGTTTTGCTGTTTGATCTTCAGTAGGCTGTGGAGAGGAAGGCTCAGGGCAGCAGAGGCGCGGTATGTGTCAACATTCCCTTGCGATATTTTATATAAGGCGGAGCGGCTGCGGCACAATACCAGATTACCGATAAATGATGGCTGAGGCCTAAGCAATCCTTTAGACGCGGAAGGCTTGGCAACCTGCTCGACAGGTTTTTTGGCCACCTCTTGTGGTCACTTCATTATTGCTTCATGTCCCTTGGCTGCCTGTCATTCCGTTTCAAAAGCAAGTCCTGGTTATTTGTGCACGAGAATGAAGCCTGCGCGCGGACTCATCGTTGTAAACGGTTTCATTTCAATGATAAAATTTTTGAAGTTTGAGTCAACGTTAAATTCTTGAGCCCAAATGACCAGCAGAAGCATGACACTTGGAATTTTTGCTGCAGTGTTACTTATCTTTTAATCATTAGTGAATTATTACTGTATTTATTACCGTACATGACGAAAACATAGGCACTGTTTATGCCCAAGTTTATTTCTAGATGCATGTGTGTTCATGCTATAAATTTCGAGCAATGAAACTTGCATTTCTAAGAGGGAATGATTAGGTAAAATGGCAAATTCTGAAACTATACTCTCTGGTATGTGGGTGTGATTTGTAATTTGACGCTTCATCAAAACTAATTATTGTACAGGGTAATTTTAACGTTTTGGCTGTATCTACCCAACACATTTATCTCATGAGTATTTACAGTTCAGCTGTTCTCGTGACCACTGTAAAATTTTTACTTATGATTATTTTATAAATGTGTCGGAAAATTTTTTGTTCAGTTGAACCAATACTCATCAAATTTCCTGCTGTGAGTCAAATTTCCTGCTGTATTTTTTTAATCACAAAAAATGCATCAATCAACTGCAATTGCTCTAGTTTAACCACTCAGTTATTTTAGGGTGGCTTTAAAACACTGTTGAAAGTGTGTTTAGTAGCTTAAAAATATGTGAGCCTAAATTTTCATGCCATTGTGAAATATGTTTACAAACGTGTTTATTTTTAACACAAAATCGTACTCGATTATGACTGCGTAGGTCTTAAGTTTAACGACCTTTCTAATAGACTTAGAATTATTTTGTTAGGAATTTTTTACAGTCATTGCGATTAAACGACTCATGTTAGGGATAGCACTACAAAAAAATGTAAAGAGAGTCAACTTTGAGCTAACGGATTTAAGCTTTACTTTTAAGCCAAAATACACATATAATGCTAAAAATATAACAGAACTGCAAGAAGCGCTAAGTATTCTTCTGTGTTTTAGGCATGAAAATACTTTTGCAGTACTATGCATTCATAAATAATTACTTTTATTAAACAAATTCTATTGCTCATTCCAGCATTGTTTCATTAAATTTTCTGAATACAGATACGAACACAGTTTCTACTCTAATTTTCTGTTTAGGTCGTAACCAGCGATGCATTTCAAGTGTAAATTACCTGTCTTGCTTACCAGTGTCTATTTTTATCTTAATAATGAACTTCTACAGCTGACTTACAGTGTAGAAATACATTTCATCACACTTGAAAAGCTATTTTACGTTTATCTGATAATGATTAATACAATTTACTCTGATTTACCAGACTTACGTTAAAATGAGTGCGTTCGGTTGAAATACAGCTAATATTTATGCTTAAGGACAACTAGTGAGTTCCCAAACTTTGCCTCGATTACTCACAAATCAACCAGCATCCTGATTCTCAATCAATCAATTTGCACATATGAGTATCTCAGCAACCAGCCAGAACACTGATTCTTTGGCAACCAATCAGAATTGAGATGTCTAAGTAGCAAACAAGCATGATGATTACTCGTCATAGAGTGCACAGTACAGTACGGTGTGGTTGGTGCTTTTACACAAAATCTCTTAAGCTTTATCGCAGTCTACGATCACTTCTCCATCACCTCCAGAGAAGTTGATGTGTTTACACTGAATGCGAACGAGTTCAATTCGTGCTAACTGGAAAGATGCAAATTATTATTTATAAAAATCCTATATTCATGACTTTAGAGTTTGTTATGAATTTAATCTACCATCTTAACCCAAGGTGAGGATTGTGAAAGAAAATTAAAAGAAAATGAAAATAAGTATCATGCAACTGGGAATGTTAAAAGCCATCTGCAGTTTCATTCTTCCAACTCTCAATGACGCTCAATAAGGCGAGGTATTTTACTTTTTCCTTATTAATTAATAACAATCAAGAAAGTTTTTAGATGTTTGCATTATCAACAACGCCTATATACCAGCAGTCACCAGAATAAGTTCAAAAAACCTTTTGCTCAATCTGAGTATCAGCTGACTCATTGATTAACAGGAGCCTTGCCCTACCTGTCTTATGAAGCTGGTGGTGGTCGAAGAATCTGAGAAGCTTCCATCTGAAGTTTTGTGCTTCTTTCCTCTGGGCCTGCAGCCTGCGGGACCGACCTGTCACACAATGAGCAAGTTACCAACCTGCATCTCGTTTCCTCAGCAACAAACTTTCATGAGGAGCCTCAGCAACCAACCTTCCTCCCGATTCCTTAGTAACCAACCAGCATCTTGATACTTAAGCAACCGAATAGCGTCTAGGTATCTTAGTAACTAACCTGCATGGTGATTTTTATCTCGATTGAGCAGACATCGGATTTCTGTATGGCCTATACAAGGATGCCTTTCCGGTGAGCTCCAACGCTCATTCCTAGTGAACGTTTTCGTTATCGCGGGTCTTCAAAGAAGTTCATTTCTTCATAATGATAACAGACATGTTCAAAGTACCTAAATAAACACTTTTAAACCCATATGTTAATTAATTGCAGCATCAATTAGTAGCAGCCGTTTAATTCAAATGTACTCAAGCACCCTTTGTTTGTGTATGCTTCGTTTGGTAGGACAACCTTGTTAACACGTTGTGTGCGAATCAATTTGAAGGTCCCTTCATAGCAGCGAATTCTTTGATCGGATCGTGTAATATTTCATAACAGCTATTTCGGAGATGATCGTTTCCGACTACTTCAGCGTTATTATGAATGAAAAGAATACAGAATACTGATGTAGCATACATTAATCGACTGTGATCTGCTACAGAAATTCGTCACTTTTGTCCGATAAATAGGTTATGAACTGTCTAACGCTTTCTCATACACTTGTAGACGCTAAACAGAAATTCATAGAACTTTTAGTAACATCAGCATGATGTTAATTTCATTACCGGTCAATAGAAGACCACCAGCTTCAACTGCATTGATAAAAAACGCTCAATTAAAAAGTGTGGTGAGATACCGTATCGAGAAAGAAACTATATTATGGTATGCTAGGTCGAAATATAAATTCTGGATGTCGTTTAGCATATGAAATGCCAGCCACATGAACTTCAAATGTGAATCAATGATGTCTCGTTGTGAAATTTCCTACGCAGGAAATGCAAAGCGACCTCGAAGCTGTTGATGCCCTAGTATGCAAAGCTGTTGCTACTGGGAAAAACTTCCTTGAGAAAATATCGAGCTCTTGCTACTTCTTTTGGGATGTTGCCCAAAGACGTGTAGACCATGATTTTTTATTCTCTAATTTATATTCAAAATTTTGTGTTATTTCAAACTATAAGTTATACACCAGTAAGTCCTGTTTTTTACATTAGGAGTGAATCCATAAGGAGAAAATTTAACTTCTAACATTTTCATGATTTGCATTTGAACTTCGCTTTTGATTCATTTTTGGAGGAACTACTCGTTGTTGACTTGAGCTACACTCTCTATTTCGGTCAATTGGTTCGAACTTTTTGACTTTATTATAACAACTCCGTCGCTCGAAAAATAAATTAATAATAAATAGCATCGCTCGAATTCTCGAAACTTTCGCATTAATTAAGTTTTTTTTCGTGTGCCTACTCTGAATAAAAGTTCAGTTTGAACTGAATTTGCTGAACGAAAATAACAGCTATGTTGAATTAACTCACCGGGATAAGTTGGAAGAGGATTACTGCAAAGCATCTAACAAAGCATGTAAGTACAGTAGCTTCTCTACAAGCGCAAATCTGAATTACAATGGAGTGCAGCGTGCGAGTGTGGGCTAACAAACGTGAAATATAAAGACATTTTTGGTGCAGAGTCACGCAGCTATCTATTGCATCTGAACAATCAAGCACACGGGATATCGAAAGAATAGTTTGTAATCTACGAAGAAAACTACGATTAAGCGTACGTACAGCAAAATCAGTTGGTGAGCGCAGACTCCTATCAAATTCTTAAAAAACTAAAGCGAGACTAACGTGTAATTTGATAGTGACAATTTCGGAAGATAATTCATATTCCTTAGGATATTATTTTTCATCAGTTATTCTCTTTCGAAGTAAATCAACACATATCTTGGTTATGCATACAACAGGAGCAATAAGAGGAATACTAATTTTAACTGTAATGATATTTATGCTTGTAAATATGAATATGATTTGAGATATATTATGATTTAATTGTATATTTATCATTTTTACTTAATTTAGGATTGATTGAAAATTATCTGGTTACAATCAGAAAGGAAGAATAAACTCAGAATTTAAAACGGAAATGAGATTATTCAAAATCTACAATTGGTTCACTTAGGTCAATCAAACCCAGGAGTTGACTTAACTGTAGGTGTACAGGATCTTTCTGATAAATCCATACAAATTTGAACAAAATTTTAATTCTCATCCTTCTAAAAGTTGGGAACATTGAAGCGAATCAATTATGCTTAGTTATTTACGAAGCTCAACAATTGATATTTCGAGTTCGTTTCATAAACATTCCGCAGCGAAGCAGGTGAAACGTTCAGCTATCCGTGAACTTTATTGTACGTATCGAATATCACGCTTCATTGATTTACGATGTTTGTAACAGTTTTGATAAATCTGGACGAGATTGCAGAGTCACTCATAAGCCGTGAAAAGATACAATTCACATACTTTGCTTTCTAGCTCGCCTCAAAAGAAGCGGCAGGAGCAGTCCTACGCGGTTATTATAGACATTACCTGAGAAGAGGCTTGTCAGCATCACATCAAGTCACAAAGCGATCTAACACTTTGGCATAACCTCATGTGCACAAACTTGGATGCATATCCTAATTAGTAAGGTGAAAGAATTTAGTTTGGAGAGGTGCAAAGAGTTTTAAACTGGTTGAAAGCAAATGGATCGAACATCAAATTTTTTCTAATGGAAAGATATTTACAGTTGATAGAGATTGTAACCCACGAAACGAGCAGACATTCTGTCTATTCGAGCGTTGGCGTTCAACACACGATGACTACGAAGAAACCAGTTAGCGCAATGACCCTCTCTGTGGGGTTGATAGCAAATGGGGTCTTCCCCTCATCTTCGCCCACAACGAAAACGTGGATTCTACACCCTAGTGTAACGTCTTACAAACAGAAATTATTCAAGGGTTGAAGGGCAAGGCTTCAAACAAGAATTTCATGTTCCAACCGTACTCGGTTCCTACCCCACAGCTAGTAAAACCTTTAACTTACTCAAGATGACCGCTGTGCGATTCTAGAAGAAAGACTGGGTTTTCTAACTCGCCTGACCTTGACCCGTTTCGTTACTATTTTTGGTCGCAAATTGAAGCCAAAACTTGTGCAAGCCCACAACAGATTCCCAGCCCTAAAAAGAAGTCAAAAAGGACGTGGAGTCGTTGAAAACGGTAGAAGTCATTCGTGCTGTGTCAAGCTTTCGATGCGGGTAGAAATTGTTATCATGGCGGGAGGGGGCCAAATTTAAAATAAAAAATAATGTTCTCTTGATCTGCTGTATAAACTGTTAAGGTTTCACAGCAATGTTACCCTTTCCTTGCGTTAATAAGATTTAAGCGTAGAAGGGGAAATTGTCAGGATTTATCTGAAAGACGCTGTTCAGGTAATCTGAGGACAAAGGCAGTAGCATTTTTAAATCACGTTTCGTCTGAATGCTTATGTTTAAATTCACATTATGACAAGTTTTTCCTATTTTACAATTCTTTTTTTGATGAAGTTGAGAGTAAAACACATGTGAGTACATGGTTGGATTCTGATGGGATTTATTCAATTTATTGAAACTGCAAAATGGGTGATCAACTTTATCTGTTCGCGTATGCCAGCGCACCTCACTGTTACAGATATTGGAAGTCGGCGATTTTTAGCCAGTTATTACGTGCTGACACGCAGGCCGAAGAGTTGTGAACTGGGTGTAGCGAGTGGCTCTCTCAAGCACTCTGCCCTCGTATTTAATTGAAATGATAGGCAGATCTTTAAATCAAGCTCTGACTTCAATATTTTAGAATGACCCAACCCTAACAACTAAACTGAGAATCAATTTATACAAAATCTGCTCACGGATATGTTCATAAGCCCCAAATACCAGAGGGTAAACACCGTAACTTCAGCTCAGATTCTATGTTTTTAATCGCTAATAAATAAAAAGTCTGATTACAAGTTACTTTGCTTAAGAAATAAATAAGAGAACATTCGTGTTCAAGGACCCAGAAATGAGAAAATGTGAAAATTTAAAAAGAGTTTCATAATCTTTCTGCGACATTTAAAAGTAGCTATTTGGATTTGGTTAGTACGACTGCGAATGACGAATGAGAGAGGTGGAAAACATGATTTCCACAATGAATTCACGTTTTAAGGGTTTTATGGGATAATTTGACGAAGGGCATTTCAAAAGTAAGGCTTAAAAGCTCAATACGAATTAATCAAGCCACGTATATTACCGCAAAACTTGTATTACTCCTACACGTCTGGTACATCCTACCTATCGCAGAAGGATGCAAAACAAAGGAAATTTAAGCCCTTAGAATAAGAAATACGACTCCACCTGACACACAAGTTTCAAAAAGACCATCAGAGGTGGACTTACCTGAGAGTCAAGGTCGATGTATCTGAGAACGGCGTGGTCGTGAGCGGTCAGATGCTCGGGTGCGGTGCGTGGCATACTGGACGCCGCCTGCTACCGTCAACCATCTTCTGTCACCAGGAGGCGTCACCATACCGCTTTTGTGTCACCATTACGAGAAACCGCTCACCATTGTAAAGGTACGCGACCATAACCGCCAATGCTGCTGACCATGAGCAAGATGCGCTACTGAGATGACATTGGTATGCTACCATAGCCACTCATTGTTATGAAGTTGCGATGTCGTAGCTTTAATACGTCCACTCCAGTAGAGATGCACAACTGATTCCATAAATGGCGAACGAAACCATAAAATATGAACGAGGAAAAGAGCCTCCACATGAAAAAATAAAATTATTCTAGGAAAATAATTGGTTATAAAAAGTATGTGCTTGCAATAAAAGCATGTCACTGTGAAGCAAGCAATGTTCAGTTTATTCAAAACTGATCACAAACGTGAGGTGAGGGTTACCATTTCTTTGAACAGGTCACTGTATCGCACACAAGTTCATCATTTCTTGAAACGAGTCACCATATTCCAGATGAGATCACTTTAGTTCGAAATAGCGCAAGACACGCAACAAATATCTTTGACTTGAAACTATATATAGAAATCGTGAAAATTTAACTTAATAGAAATGGTTTATTATTTTCAGGAACAGAATCAAGCATAATGCAAAAAAAGATTTAAATAAGTGAATAATATTTTCGTGTGAAAGATGAAAGGTCCAAAGCATTCACAGATCCCTTTCATTCATGGCTGTTTGCTCATTTCGGCATCGCCATAACAGACAAAATAAATTTTTACAACAATGAGGAAACCCTGGCATCAACCTGTGCGTCGCACTGGTTTAATATTATATCTACTTTTATGGAACGAAAATTACGATGATTCCTATATTTACGGCCTTCTGTAGATCAGTGCTAAGAATCTTTACACTCCAGTTGCCCGTATAAATACACATGTCACAGTGGGCAACGATTTATTAATAATCACTTCCTTAGATCATTAACGAACGATTTTGTAAACTGAGTTGTGTATTCAGAGCAGCACTATGCACTCGATTTCATCACTTATCCTTGATCAGGAGAGCTGACCATTTGTAAGTAACATTTTTGCTTGCAATGCAAAATGTCATAATCACTGCCGTAAATTGGATTTACTGTATTTTCATCATAAGTTAAATATAATGAAATAGCACTTTACGGATTTTTCAAATGTTCTAAAACACTGAATTTCAAGCTTGATCTGAAAAAACGCTCAAATTTTCCAGTCCTGCGTTAACATATTTTTTCATTTTTTCATTATAATTAAAAGTTAATTCCGAAAGATTAGAAGCACAAACAACATTCACTTACACAATAAGTATGAATCACGTCACTGAAGCATTGAACTCCATCTTGCATAAAACTTCCTGAAACATTAAACCCAACACAAAAATAAGATTCGTCAAAACAAAATTTCAGAAGACATTTAAAACACACAACGAATTGGGGACGTCGTGCTCGAGTATTTAGCAATGGGTTATTTAAGCCCTTTCCGAAACAAGTTCTCAAAAATGAATATAACTTATTTCTTTCAGGGCAACTATTCCATCCAAACACTCGGAAAAAAGTCATTCAGGACAAATATTTCATCAAAACACTCGGTAACAATGAAATTTTCTTCTCCAAATCATTTTAATGAAAGAATACCGGGTTCATTACATATACAAATGAGCTTCACAGGTGCATTTTGGGTTGCCCACCCGCAGCGCACCTCCGCATAAGTCCTGTGAGGCCTGAAGAATGCGACCAGCACCGCATTCAACGAACATTTGATTAGAGCATTTTCATATTACCGAATTTCATCGTAAAATTTATAAATCTTTTCAACACAAAACAAAAAGATGTCACACATTTGGGATCCTTCACTAATATCAGAATTTGCCTGAGTGGTTCTCTTCGACAGGTTCATTTTGGCAGTGTATCGAATGGTTGGGCGCAAAATATGTCAATGTGTATTTTACGAAGCAAAATACAGGTGGTGGAAATGCAAAAGATATGAATAGGCTACTTCTTCCGAAGTCTTGTACATAAGTATTGCACGATGGTAAAATAAATAGCTGTAATTTATCCTTTGGGGAGTATACAACAATGGCAGCTTTACTTCGTCTATGGATACATCATTCTCGCAGCCAAATAAAAAATCATTCATCTTTAAAATATTCTTAAAATTTAATTTTTTTGCGGATTTGCTTTTAAAAGTGGAATTAATTTATGAGAATAAAACTCTTGGGCAGCTCATACAATGTGACAATGAGTTATCAGAAATTCTAAAAATTAATTTCTTGTGCTTTCATTTGTATCGATAACTTCTTTCAAAGCAATAATATTATTGATGCTCGAATAACTCATTCGGAGAATCCGAAAATCCGAACAAAATTAAAAAGTAATTTTTCAATTGAGTAAAATTGAGGGTTTTACTCGTCATTTGACTGATGTTATACATTCGTTTCAGATTCGACGAAGAAAGCATAATCATATTAAAATGAAAATCAGACCAATGCTAGTAGTGTTCAGGAAGAAAATTGCTTTCAACCTAGCTAAACTGATTTGAAGTCATTCGTTGCCAGTTTCTCAGCATAAAAAGGCTTGATTATCCAAAACATATGCACACTTATTACCAGAAAGCTTTGACATGACATCAATGATAAAACTATTCAACTAAATCTGGTATGTTTCAAACAATAAGGTTATCAATTCAATGTGAAAACGTAGTCAATATAACTCGTGTGTGACGGGGAACAGGTGGCAAAGGCCGCCCGTGCCAGGTTGAAGAAGAGCCACAACACAAAACGGCTCCCGCACCCGAATGAGGCGCTCGAGCTCAAATCTCGGCCGCTACGATTTGTTTTCGAAGGGCAATATTTTTTCATCACTGTCACTTTAAGCAAAAGATGGTCAAGTCACGATATGCAAGGAAGAGGTCACGAGATCGGATGGGCACAAGCGCGTATTTAGAGAGCACTTGCGTCGGTATTTGTTGTTGAAGAGACCGAAGAGAAACTGAGTGGCGTAGTCGGTGCCGGCGCTTGCTGTTGCACCACGACTATCGATTCTCCGCTCTCTTAATCAATAGCTTCCACAACACCAGCTCTCTCTCTCTCTCTCCATAGTTGCTGCAGGTGCAGCTGGAGTTGCTGCCTGCCCTCTTTTCTCTACCCTTTCGCTCTAAGTCTGCTCTTTAATTAATCCGCTCTTTAACGAATGAGTGCTGACACAGGATTCATTCATCGTATCCACGAAGGGCCCAAACGGAATCGCTGCCACCGATTATCTTATGCGGGAAATTACTGTATTCAACAGACCTAGCTTCATGAAGCATGAAATCATGCATACTACGATAACATTTGAAAAAAGTAGCAAATACGTAGAGCGAAGTTACTAGTTGTTTAGATGTTTGATTGTAATTTAACTCACTTATCTCTATGAGGATTTTACTCCAAGTCAAAAGAGCACTCCATGGGCATAAGAGTTGTAAAAGTCGGAATGACAAACATCATCGTTAGTTGGAATGACTTATTTTCATTTCAAAAAGATAAGAAAATAGGCTTTGTAGAAAAAGCTATGGGAGGATTTGAACAGAAGTTAAGCTTGTGTTAATTCTATCTTTTGTCATTTTCCACCACAGGTTTCTAGAAAATTTTTGACAAGAACTTAATTGTAAACAACTCGATCATCTGGGAGTTGAAAATACGCTGTACAGGTTCCAAAGAAACCTAGTACCACAACAAGCACTCGTATTGGCAATGTAGTGGCTATATACGCTCGTTTTTCTCCTCCATGATGTAAGCGCATTTCGATACGAGTGACCAACAGTAACATTAATTGAGAAGCAAGTTCACCGTGAACGTGCTGCAGCAGAGATACCAAGCACAGTTGAAAATAGGTATTCAACCGAATCTCGCAAGTTCATTACCGAGTATTTTACTAGTCATGCCTAATTCTGGTAAACATTGTATCCATGTGTTGACCACATATGCATATTAATTTTTCGGTCACTTGATGTTTTTCAAGTTCTTGAATTCATGACGCATGTTCGATTAATGACTTTATTTCTATTCTATCTTACAAGTGAATGTGACGCCTACTCGTCCTGTAGATTGCCCCATGCATTTCCGATGTGGCGAGAAACTTCGAACACATAAAAATTCTACGGGCATGTGAGCCATGGTCACTGAAGCTCAGTTAAGAAAACGTATCTAAATAGCTAGTGTGATACATTGAAAATAATTTAAAAATGACACATGATCAAAGTCAAATGGTTCTAATTCGTGGTAAAATTCTCTTGCTTGTGTTGTGCGTGCTTAGCAAACGGAAGTTTGAATTAAAGGCAAAGTACAGTACTTACGTATTGTAAATTATGTTACTGGCGCTTTCAAAGGCTGATTAAACCTACTTGATCACTTGTCGTTTCTTACAACATGCATAATAAACTAATTAACTGGAGGAAAGACGGAGTCACTAATTTCAAATACATGATGAAGGGCAAGTGGGAAAAATTCCCCACACATACCAATTGTAATTAATATAATAATAACAATAATGACATTTTCCATACAACAGAGTTAGCTCAGTATTTCAATGCGGGATATTTACTGTTTTGGATAAACTTCGATGCTAGATCCCAAATTCTGTTGCCATGGCAGTCCAACGTCAATTGTTTCCAACTGCTTTATTTTCAAAAACAAGTTGCACCTACAAATTTGAACTATTTAATCTAACACTTGCCACTCCAGCTCGCTCATGAAATTCTACAGCCAAAAATCGAGACTCATCGACATTGAAACGTGAATTGAATGTGGGGCGCTGAGAGGCTTGAAAGCGCTTGGTTGTATTGTATAGTCGCCTACCCACAACAATGCAGCGCTTGATTTACAAATACTTACAGTATTTAACGCTTTCGTATTGTATAATGAACTTATGACTGCATGTAATTCAAGGTGCAGAATCTGTTCCCAAGTATTAATGAACGAAATTAAGCACTGACTGGATAAAAAACACTTTACAGCGTCTTGAGCATTTTTTTATTACCTTCAGAATAAAAAAATTAGTACTGTATAGAGAATCCCTTATTCGTCACTTCACTAGCACATTTCACTCTCTGTACTTTCAGGTACGATGTTGAAGAACTTCTTCGAATACATTACTTCAAATAATATAATTGGAACCATTACTCATGCCGCTCTAACATCCCAACTAAGTGTTTCTCCATGTATGGAAAGTAATCGATATTCAAATTATACAAAATATTATGCGATGCTCAGCTATTCTGATACGAGCACAGTACAAAGAATCATTGTGATGCAAGTCCGATTTAAGCTTCTGTGCATCGTACTGGTTTCTAATCTTTCTAACCAATGCATTTAGCGCCGTATACATAAAGTATGGTTTTAATGAGCGTAGCAAATACTGAATTGACGTGAGCGCGATGGGAAATTTGATGGTCTGCTTCCTTTATTTATGGTCTATTGTGTTTTCTGATATCATGCTGTTGAATGTCATTAAATATATTGCATAGTATCACTAAGTGCATTTATAGATTACAAGGAGGCTTACATATTTGAATTAATTATATTTAAGTAGATCTTTACAATAACTTCCTATCCTTTGTCAACGTGAAATACAGTTAGTACTTGTTTCACATAAACTCAAGATTCTCTAAAAATGTTTTTAATGTTTAAGGCGAAATGCATAAAATTTCAATTAGTTGTTGTGGCTATGGTTTAATTGCTTAAGATATCACTTAATCTTAATAACTTATTTTGTTTGCGATAAAACGTTCTAATAAGATTTTCAGTTAAAGAAAAAGTAGTCTGTGTTTACCGTACATGGTGACTTTGAGGGCTTGTAGATAGATTCCCTGTGCTGACGAGCAGCAGGGATCTAACTAGTTATAAATTTGCCACATAAACTCCTGTTAGTTTAAATTGACCGCGTAAGCTGTTTGGTTGCAGCTGCGTGAACTATGGCTGGAAACATTGAGGATATCTCAGGGCCTTTTGTAAGTATTCGTGTCCTGATGCTCCATTGTTTGTTCACTTTACTTTTGCATATAAAAATACTTGCTTTCCAAGACTGCATGTAGCTTGAGGAGCAAACAAATGTATTCAAGATTACAGAGACTCCTAATACGAAATTCTTCTTGGTAAATTGCCCTTATTTAAAGTATTTTCTTAAAATCCAACAATCACGTAGTGTTTATGTCCCACCTAATTTTTGTGCGCAATGTACTGCATGCTGTAAGTGGAAAGGGTCGATATTGAGTTTAAGCTCCCAAGGAAATTAGAAAGTCTCTTCCATAGAACCACTCAAGGAACACATTTCAGAACATTTTACGCGAATGACATTTTGCTTGCTGATGCGTAATTTTTGAGTTATTAAACTTTGAAGTTATAGGAACATCGTGTATAACAGTGAAGAAACGGACTCATATATATGCTGTAATATGGTATTAAGGTGATGATAGGTTAGATTAGGTTAGGTAACGTTGGGTTAATTGAATAAACTAGCCGAAACAAACCTAAAAAACTAATGTAACTCAACTGAACTTAGCTATACCGACACTGATGGTTCCTGCCAAAATACTGCGCGTGTTCCAACAATGCAGGTACGACGCAGCCCGCAATATAATGTTATTCTTACCTGAACGTAATTCATGTTATATCTCGAAAATGACGCATCAGCGAGCAAAATGTCATTCGTATAAAACGTTTTTAAATGTGCTTCTTTACTGTTTCTTGGAAACCAAATTTATAAATTCCGTGAGCGTATTAAACTCAATATCGACCCTGAAAATTTGTGAAACCTGTGAAGTTTTGTAAATGTTGAGATCCATGCATATGTTAGCGTACAGGTTTCGATCATAGCTTGGTCGAAGTTCTTGTAGATATCATACTAAAGTGGAAGGTTCAATGATGATCATAATTAAATTTCAGAATGTGTTCGGCTCACATTTCAGACTCGGCTTAGTTTTATTATTGTTATTTAGAGACGGAAGTTTAAAGTCTCATTTAGAACTTGCATTGAAACAGTGTTTAAAACCATGTGAAAATTTTCAAGTTCATGAAAAATACTCCAGAAGTGCGATTTGTAGCCATTAAAAATATTTGGTAAATGTGTAGCGTTTAGTAGTGATCAAATTTTCAATTTTTGGTGCCTAAACATAGTTAATTAAATGTAAATAGCAATTTTTCATCTATGCACTTTCCGTCGCAAATGAGTATTTTACGAGTTATAGCGGTAAATTACTGACCGCAACTCTAGTGTTTGAAGCGGAAAGAAATTCATCGAGGGCGTTGTATGGAATCACTACAATGGAATCTCCCTTTCGACGCGCTCGAATGATCCAGCGCGCTTTTCCCGCGCTTGCAACAATACAATTGCAATAAGTACCACACCGCTATAACTCGTAAAATAGTCATTTGCGACGAAAAGTGCATGGAAAAAACTTGTTTATTTTTATCTAATCAACCATGTTTTGGCACCAAAAATTCGAAAATCGATTACTACTAAACGCTACACATTTACCAAAAATATAAACAGAAATCTATGGTATTAACGACATCTAAGCAAGCTTTCAGACACGAAGTATGCAGTGATAACTTTAACGTAGTATCTGTTTATAAATATCAGTGCAATAAATTGGAGTAAATCAACATAAGTTTTCCAGTGTGTATAATAGGTATTTTTTGAAAGTTTTTTCCTTGTAAGCGCATACGTAATTACAAGGCTGTGGATGTTACTTTCAATGTTTTTTGTGAAATATATGTTCATGCTGTAGCAAACAGCAGTTTTAATATAAAAGAGTGGCAATAAGAATCTCATTTATGGAAAAAAATGACTCATTCCAGTTTTATCGGCTACTTTTCTATTCCACGGTAATGCTGACCTGAGGTTGAAAGATTCCAGAAACCTCATACAATTGAATGCGTATTGTTTTCTTGAAACAACACACAAATTTTTGTACTGCTTTACTGAGTTTGAGGTTTCTGAGCTCCATCATTTTTTAGATCTTGCTATTATGTATCGAGGCGGAAAATTTCCCATCCCAGCACTCGTTGGGAGATCAGTAGTTAGCAGGAAAAAAACAAGCTCCGCATTTTGGTAGTCAGTTTTTCGGTCGTCATTCAGGAGCCTTCAAGCACCAGGACACCAAGAATAAATTTAAATGTTAACTGGGCTAGAATTTCTTAGCTTGTTTTCAAACTTCTTATTCATTTGACGTGCATTAGGTGAAAATTACAGCTAAAAAAGCCTGTGCCTTAAACTACAGTGTGTTGGCACTGCTGAGTCCTATTCGATAGGATCATCTACACGACATAAATAGTGAATAACGTTCGTCTATGCCTTTTGCGTTGTCTGTCAGCACAAGCCTGTTGTAAACAGTTTCAAATCCTATGACTTATGCGAGTGACGAACCGAGGTGTGAGGAACGTTGAACGACAGGAGTGATGATTTTGACGGGTGAAAATCCAGCCCGGCTAACTATGCGTGTTTTGTAAAACAGTAAAAATACTCAAATATTGTTCGTAAGCCCTTCAATTCATATAACTGAAAACTTGAAACTTCACTTCTTGAAACTTGAAAAGATCTATACACACAGCACTATTTAAAGCCGATGCTAATTTTTGCAGAAGTCAAAAATAGCACACGACGCTAACGTTCCATGAGGAAGGTATAACTTTTGTTGGCCGAATTTTTATCGTCTCATTGCAAAGCTAATTCTTGTTCGATCTCTTAACTTTGAACTATCGCACATTCCGTTGCAAAGCATGTGGTGATCTTTTGGCTTCATTTAACTTGTTGACTGCGTTTTTGCGGTTGTTACGGTTGGTTTGGTTGAATTGTAATTAGAAGAATTATTGGGGAATCGCCTTTAGTGTTCGAATACATGTTTGTCTTTCCCGAGAATTATGAAAAATTAATTGCACCGAAACATTTTACCAAGAATAAGTATACAATTTTTATTGAAGGTCGCGAAACATGAAATGCTATTCGTTTGTACTGGAACGTGAATGAGCAATTCACCCACTGGTACAACGTGTTAGTAGGAGTTAACACTCGGTTTTCGAATTTTCAAAGCTAATTACCAATTTATCATCCTTACAATTTATCATCCTTACTATTCTCCTTAGGAATTCCAAAATAACCATGTTCTGTATTACTGCAACTGAATTTCTACTTTTAGCTAGGTATGCCATGGGACCTGGTATCTGCCTCTGTTCTCATTGCTCTCTCGTTGGTGTCCTCTAACTCAGGTAACTAGAAGTTTCCAGTGCACTGCTCGTTTTCGTTAAAGACTGCGACATCCATGAAGTTCCCGTTTGGTTTCCCGTTAATCATTAGTCTGTTCTTTGTAGACGGCACTGTGGTCGGCACCTGAAGGAGCGTGTTCTGTAGCTGATGCCTGGTGGCTGTTTGCCCCACTTGCTCCTACTTCGGGCTCCGTTCGTGCAACCCAGTGGAGTCTAACGTTTCAATTTTATAGTTTCTGGGGACGGGTTCTAAATTACTTTTCATGTGGATATGACCATGATGCTTATGAAGGCTCATGTAGCCCGTTTTTTATGAGACTCGTTTTTTTTCAATACGTAATTTTCATTATATTTTGCCTCAAATATTTATTAATAAATTCGTGGAAACGGCAATGCGTGTAATATCCTTTGTCGGAAGTGTAAGATGAGGTCGAAAGCCTAAGCTTAGGCCCGTAAAGAACCAAGGAGCATCAACTGCAGCCATGACGAACAGAAAGACCGACCTAAACGTTGACACATCATATACCTGGTCGTCTACACCAGCCTACATTCGTTAAAGTCATGGGAGTTTTCAATCAGGTGTAATTAATGTCTTTTAAGCGAAAAATTATTCCATCAGAATTCTTGTCACGGTGATCTACATTAGAATAGTGAGCTATAGTACTTGATAACAGCGTTTCGGATAGTTTCGTCGTCGACGATCGTTTATGCCTATTCCAACTGTTTGTATTTTGAATACATCGTTGACAACAATCCACGATGCTTCTACTGACATTTAGCCAGCCTCTCTGCATCTGTACGCACTTAGACGAGAGCTTTTCGAGGGATTTTAAGGTTCTTGAGTTCCACTCGAGAATACACTGAGAGCAATTTACATATTCGAAAGAACTTTAGGAGTAAGTGAGCATCCTTTCTGGACGTACTCTAAGTCGCTTTCCATACCATCAGCAGCACTTAATACAATAGCTTGTTTGTTTTGTTGTATGTTTTGTGCTTCTAACAATGAAATGAACGAGAACAGAAACGAAAAAAATGTTTCCGCTTCTATTGAGGGTGTGCTACATTTTCATTAAGAGGTTGTTTGAGCAAGCATCGAACAAACGTAAAACGTAATCAACGTCATTTTATCGATGTGTTTGAAGCGTTAATTTTGAAGCCATCAACAACGAAAATCAATTGTGGGTGATCGGGAAGAAAAGTGATAGAAACAATTTTAACGTCAATGCTGTTCCCTTGCATGCAGTTTTGGGGGTCAAGTTAACGTAGAAGTTTTTTCCTGGCAGCCAATTAATGTAAACTCAAAGATAAGTATTATGGGCTCCCATGATGACTGTTCTTTCTTGTACTGAAAGATTGTGAAATCATACTTTCCACACTTTTCACGCGACACGCAAAGCTGATCAGGTTATACCATTCTATTTGGTATTATTATCTTGACATGAATAGTGCGTGCCCTTCGAAAGAATACAACTATTATATATGGGGGAATTGGTACTCTCGGGGGAAAATGTGGGGTAGCGAGATGAGAGTTAGGTAGACTTTTTTTTTGTTGAAACGGAATACTTTTGTTTTTTTGGCTCCATCTTTTTTTCAGTTAACTGTTCTGTTCTTCAGCACCTACTACTTTCATCTTAAGCGTTAATCTCGTTTCATAAACTTCGTTCTCAACTTACTGCTTATATGAGGAGATGGAGTCTCGTTTGAAAACAAGCGTTGTGCATAGATTCTGCATTCCATAAACTCTGTACTAAATGGTGCCTGCCTCTCCCTCACTTTGAAACACCTTTGTTGCAGTTAGGGAGGCTTAAACTTATCTAATCTAATGAATAGTGACCTTTCCTGAAACTTTAGAAGAACAAATCTAAATTTCACAGGGAGGATTTTTTTCAACAATTTCAGCCGAATGTGCAACAAGGAAAAGTTATCAATTCAAATCTGCTAATTATTGTTCGGTAATTATACGGCAACCACTGTTTTGGTTAGTTTTTGTGAGCTTTACTTAATTTAGTTTTAAGGCCAGGCGTATAGCTCTGTAACTCCTCCATAAATGTTAATTGAAATTGGGGCTTACTGCTGCGTACTTACTGCTGACAGCAACTGAAGGACATTATAAATTGAAACTTGAAGTAAAAATAATTCTGGAGAATGATATTTTACAAATTTTTAGCCACAAAGAAGTTGTACAGCCATATAATCGTTTGGAGTGAAACTATAATAATAATATTTATGTTTTTCTACTGTTGACTTTACAGATGTTTGATTCGTGATCAAAGAAACACAAATTACTCGTGCGATCCAACTTATAAATATGTTCTCGATTACAATTCTTACGAACTGTGATTCGTATTACGTGCAACAGTTTTGTTCAAAATAGAATATAATCAAGAAAACAAAAGTATAAGTACTGATAAAAAAACGGCACATTTTCACAAAGTTTAGAAAACGCAATTACGAGACCCTCGATAGTTTATGCTTTTGATCCGCTTTAATCACTAAAATATTAAATCTATTTGTCATTTCAAAAATCCTAAACTCTGATTTGATTTTTACAAACAATATTTAATATGTATGAGTACACTGCACCCGTTACATATTACTGAATACATCTTTTTTCGTGCTCTCCAGCGTGAAATAAATTTTCACATAGTTAGCCTTCAAATGGTTTTCTTCTCATCCAGAAAGAAAAGTTCGAAGAAAATTGAATTTTTATAGTAAGCTATTATGGTTTTCAATTTTGAAACGCTCATGAATGTCCGTGCATGACTTTATGCGCATGTATTTTATTTTTGTTTTAAACTATCCTATAATTGCTATAATTAATTAATATCACTCAATTTGCAGGAGAAGTTAGCTGGCCCTTGGCTTTCTTCGCTCCGTGAAGGAGCAACTGTTCCTCCTATTCGTGGTGAGTACCTTAAAAATCAAACTTTATTTAAACGTTGAGCAACTTTACATGTACCGATATTACGTACAAGCTGCTACATGTTGCTTGCATTTTAGGAACCATCATAATAGTGGAAAATTTATGACTTTCGATGAAAATTCGTTTACTAGAAATCTTGCAGTAGCGGCTCAGTGCAGTCACTGGAACGGCGAATCTTGGACAGTAGACTCATAAAAAAGCTATCGCTTCGCAGTTTTGTCAAGTAAATTTATACAGACATGCGTATAAAATGGTGGAAAATTGGTATGGTGATCGTTATGGTGGAAAAGGCTCTAGAACATCGAGCGACATCATAATCAAGTGTAAACCTTTTCAGAAATGAATGAGATCAACAAAATCAGGCAGAATCTCTCATTTTGGGAAACCATCAAATGAAGTTTGAAATGGAGTAATCGTTTTTAGTTTTTAAGCTGAGCTCTTCTGAATTTCTGTTTCACTTATTACAAGAATTTTTCACTTTGAAAAACGATCGCATGAAGTTTCTAGGTATATAATTCAGGCGTTTATCTCTAACAAATTTTAAATTTTGCCATTTGCCTTGAATGACGTGCTGTAATTTCCTCTTGAAAAAGCGGATGTTGAAAAATTCAATAGTTTGATGTAGAATGATTTATAATCAGAAATTGATCGTTTAATAAAGTCAATTTCCTCCATGAGCTCTGAAACGTTCGAGTTTGTACGTCATTTGTTGATGAACATGTTAGGGGTTCTAGTGCATTTTTGACGAGGCTATGAGCGGATCCTCGAGAGCTTTATCTCGTACTTTAAAATTAAACTCGTGAAAAATCTCATCCAAATTTCATTGAACCAGAGGAGCTGAAATATTTTAGCATGACAAGCAATGTTTCTGTTTGATCTCCACTCATCGTGCAGTTCAGCATTTACTAACAGTAACTGCACACTGTTCTGCCTACTCCAACATCTTCTGTTGAGTCAATGTCAAAAAATATTCAAAACTATTCTTAACACGGTTAATCTGAACTGCAGCACCCCAGAATGGATAATGTTAAGATTTCTTAGCGATAGATGGGCCTTCGAAACTTCTATCTTTCGTGACTACTTTGCGTCTTGGAGTTTTCATTCCTTCTACAGTATGCATTGTTTGTCTTTTCTTTTTCTTCTTTTATACTCTTAACTTGTTATTTATATGAACATGATATCCTGAGTGGGGGAACACATCACACTATAGGGGGAACACAGTGAGTGGGAACACATCACACTACACTCCACAGTGTGGAGTGAAGAGAAGCGACCATTTAGTGTGGAGTCCACACTAAATGGTCGCTTCTCTCCGGTCTCACGAGATCGCCTTTATTATGTCTAGGGAATCTTAAACTAATGTAATCATTTGATCTTACTAACTCTGAGAGTTCCCATAAATCGAATTAAAACGCTGGTTTGTTTTAAAATAGCTATTCACCTTACAAGTTTTTTCTATCTAAATTAGAGTATCATTTTAAGTGCTTTCGACGTTCCCCATGTTTCGCTTAGGAGAAGTGAATAGTCTGCCCTCACGGGAATACGCCAGGGGATTGTCTTTCAACACATCAGGGAGCTGGGTGGGTCGGATAATTAGGGTTCTAGAACGTCTTTCTAAGCGCAGGTCTGCGTCAGAATTTCTTTAAAACTTGCTGTTTCACAGCTGTAGGCTGAGCTATTGAATGTAGATTTAAAATCGTTCACGGCTAGAGCATGTAGTGATTTGAGTTGTAGTTGGTTCATTTTTCTATAATGCATGTGATCTATTTTCTCCGTATTGAAAAATTAACCCTATTTTCCCAATACTACCCACGTGTATAAATATAGATATACACGTGTGTATATATATACTCGACTTTGAACTTAGCATACATTGCATTGAATGCATTGGAGAGTCAAAAAATGGTTCATTAAAAAGTAAAAGATATTCTTCCGAACGTTTTTTCGGCATTCTGTACCACTTTTATCGTTTCCGGAACCAGCTTTTGCCTGCATGTGGCAGACCACTGTCTCTACAACTTGCTATTTTGTGGGTTGCAATATAATTATCGTTTACGCCTACTGTACCATCATAATTATATACCTACTGTACCTACTGTCATAATTATCACCTACTGTAACAGCTCATTGCTGTTATTAAAAATTTGTCACTCTAAATTTCACTTAACAAGTTTATGGAAGTTCCTATTGTCTGTTCTCTACATCTACTCGCTGGACTTGAGTTTTTGAAGGATGTTCTATGCTAACCAGTATACTTCCTGTCAAATTTGTAACCATAGACCGTATTGGGCTATCTTTTCTTTTGCCTGAACTTCTTTCGCCAGCATAAATTTCAGCAAATCGTGTGAGAAATTCTTGCGAGTAAATTAATGTGTTGGGGTCAGTGATAAAATCTCATTTTCATGGCAACGGTTATAATATCGAATGGAGTCACATGATCGAACCCCTCGCCAATTATTATTAAATGATGCACATAAATACATTAGTAAAATGTTACTTGCACGTTATTTTCTGCTTTTATTTATGTTTGCTGCACCGCCTTCAATGAGCCCAACTTCCCAATATTTTTCATTTCTAGCGAAAGAATTTTGCAAGTAACCGTATAACATGTGCGTAGCTCAGCATCGAGAGCAGGATTTTCTCGTAGTTTTATTGCCACAATATTTAATCCATGAAACATATTACATGACAACCAAAATGTTGCGCAGCATTTGTACATTCTAGCTGTTTCAAACAATATTTCCGAGCGTACTGGGCAAATTTATGAGGACTTTGGGAGATGGGAGAGCCTCAGGAGTTGCAGGAGAGCGGAGACTGATCATACGTAAAGAGGGTCGGAGGCATTCTGAGGCCTCTTGCTGACGCTGCAACTTGCAGCCCGAGCAAGCCTATACAGCCGCTCCTGATGACGGGGGAAGTGGTGGGAGGTGAGGTGGGGGAGGTG
>JACJUY010000899.1:0-15376 GCA_014220935.1 Platorchestia sp. MABIK
TATTCATAATTAAAAGTGCGCATTTAGACTGAATGGTAAAATTTGACTGACGTGTATTTGCTTCGCGAGAAATGCGCATCGAGAGAAGTTAAGTTCTGACACAGTGCTATAAAATGAAGCTCCTCAGCAAAGGCTAGAAAACTCGTTGAAAAATCAACAACCTTTCCCGCAAGTCAGGGTAGTTTCTGAAGGATTTCCATCCTTTAATTTCAACAGAAATGAACTCAAGTTCATTCATATTCACGTTTGCTTTAGAGTCTCTACATCTTTTGCCTTATTTTTCATGCGTCCAGCTATAAAAACATGGTAATTTGATTTTTACAGCAGAAAATTCTTTGAACTTATAAAAATAAATAGTGAGTGCGATGGAGCTAAAAACAACAACAAGCTTTTGATGCGATGACAAGCATTTCAAATTAATCACAGGTTCTGTCTTTTGTATTGACTAAATGTGGAGCGCATGCGGCTGAGTTGTTTTCCTGACATCACAATAAAGGCTGAGAACGGTCGGGGCACTAATGATTCTTGCCAATTCCCCTCTGAATGGACTTTCTTTACCGTTGGTGAATAACTGAAAACAATTAGCATTAGATGAGATGTATAATTATGTACAGTGTTTCTGGGCAATGCGTAATTTTCAGTTAAAGCCTTTCCAACATTTATTCCCGACATTATGAAAATAACGAAAGAACTTCACGAACATATCGAACCATGAGTCATTGGTAAATTAAATTTGGATGCGGGAAAAATACTGAGCTAGCTTAGTTATAAGTGAAAAGTGAATTAGTTACTCGATATAGTAAATTTAACATGATAGACATCTATCAATGAAATCAGTAAAACAAGCTACGATTGTACTCATTGCATAGCAAGCAAAACTGTCTTCTGAAATATCTATCAGTGGCTTCTATTCAACGAGAGCAATGACCATCCGAACTGTAACATTCACGGGAAATTTTGGGGGAACTAAACAGAAGAGAAGGTCAGTTTCAAATTATTGAAATGAGTGTGACAAATTTAATTTCAAAATTGTGATCAAAAGGGTCAAAGTAGAATAAATTTTGAAGGAACGAATGGGCGTTTGATGAAATGAATATTTTGCACTTCTGTCGAGCGCACTATTTCGAGAGTGGAATACAAAACCATTCTGCATTCGCTGTAAAACCCATGCTGGAAGTTGCTGCAGCTTGAGCAGAAATCAGTTAAATTAATTGGGTTTTCGACTATGATATAACAAAGAAAAAACTACTGTAGTGCCTCCTGGCTACGCTGGGATAAAATCAAAGAATAACTTGGGGTACATGGAAGAAATCTAGCTGAAAAGTTAAAAAATTAATATTTATCTTCAAATATGAAGAGTGTATAAACGAATAACGAAAATGTTTACATATTTAAAGGGACATTTTGTTTAAGACGTTTCTCGCAGAAGGCTGAACTGAAGAGTAGTTCAAGAAAATGCTGGGAAACGAAAGATCGTTCTCCAGGAAACATTTCGGAGACCTCCTATTCCTAATTGAATTTCTCCGAAAGGCAGGTAAGTTATCAAGGTGAAAGGTACACCTCTGGATCTACGGAAGTACTATTTACTGTAAATTGCATTGTGCAGAATATGTATCGACATTTTCAACATATTCCGTTTCCACAAGTAACATTGATGTGAGCCGAGACAATTTTATTTATACGAGTAAACAGCCATGCATGTTATGCAGCACTTTCTTTACAGGAATCTTCAGAAAAGCTCCTCGAATATTGCTCTTAGAAGCCACATTTTCAAACAATTCGCATCATCTTACCGGCACCGCTGGCAGCGAAGTACTGCTTCAGTACAGCAGTATAAGTCTAAGTATCTGCTGTGGAACGCAGCTAAGTCAAGTCAATTGAGAAGAACTTTCGTTGTCAGCTGTGTGCTAAGAAAGCACAACACTTGGAAATCCGACCAACTGAGCTACAGTAAATCGTTAAGCCCAAACGTGATCACACAGGGATACCAAAACATTTGACTTTATTTTGTTTGAGTTTGTAACCGAAGTTTAAAATTATAAGGAAAGGTACACCGTTAGGGAAAGAGTAGAAATTATAAATAAATAAGAGAAAGTTCACTTAGAGAAACAAAGTACGAATTGTAAAGCTAGGTTCACCATGGAGAATTTGTAACAGTATCGTAACTGTGGCCGTAAGGAGCGAGCCTTGTATGAGTAGATTCAGTTGTTGAACGAAGATCAGCTACCTGCGCTCTCGTGTTTGTAATAGGTTAGTCTGCAACATATAGCTGTCGCATTAGGTTCATGCACCACAAAAATGTAGACCTGACAGGTCTCCCTGTCCCACAGGCTTGGCAGGTCATCCTCTCATTCAGGCCTGACAGTGCAAGCTCTGTTTCGGACTTTTACAGGTATTTTTCACGGTACCTCTGGACTCTCTTTACAGGTACGCGGTGAGTCAGGTATCGAAGAGGAGATTAAAACCCTAGTCAGAAAATAAGAAAAAATTATCAAAATCATTGGAGGAATATTTACTGAAGGAAGGATATAAAAGACATAAGGAGATAAATAGATATATAAAAGGATATATAAGAGATATAAGAGTGAAAGTCCTAAACTGCTTACGTTTGATCAACAAGAGGACAAAAATGACAAACTGAAGGATTAAAAATACTTTATTTAAACATGCATATGATATTTGCACAGTGGTAATATAGAGCCGCAATTGTCACAAAAATATTTAATACACATATGACCCTGATAAGATAAACTTTACAAATGGGCGTGAGCACAGAATAATTTGGAAGAACACAAGTAAGATCCAGAAGCAAAAAACACTGGAGAACGGAACACTTCTCATCCTTCAGCAGTAAATTTTGATGAAAAGCAATAAATATCCGGTATATTAAATTTCAGGAGTTCACAACTGTAACATATTCTGTGCCTGTGATTTAGCATTCAATAACACTTGTAGCATAAATAACACTAATTTTGGAACGAAAACATGAATTTCACTATACGAACACCGCTCTTCAAAAAATTTTTATGATGCCTGTCTAGCTCCCACTTTTTATGATACCCTAAGCCATGTTTTCCATGCTGTCATGTGATCTTCACTCTCCAACAAGGATGCTGGCGTTTCTGTCGCTTACGTTGTTAGCTGCTCTCGTTCGTCTTCTGCCAATCTCTACGTGGCAGAGTGGTTAAAGGCCTAGCCCTTACGTGAAGGTGTCGAGGGTTCGAATCCCGGCGCTGCGCGGCGATTTCCCCGTTGGGTATAAGGGAAAACTCAAGCACAATACCCCACTCAACCCAGGTGTCGAAAATGGGTTCCGGCTTTACGGGGGAAACCGTCATGGTGTCCTAGTGTTAGTTATAAGGCATTTGAAAAACCAATATACAGGATGATGTGTCTCATGCTTGATTGGAAATAAAGCATCCTTAGATGGCGATGTTTGTTTTATTTCTATCCCCGGACAGTGTAGTGTTCTACTGATTACCCAGTATTGTTCCTGGGTCGCTGCGCTGCATCAACATAGGGCTTGCTGTGATGAACTGAAGCGGTACTTGAATTTGATGCGATTCAGTATTCGGAACGATTTCTCGTTGAGTTTCAATGTTAACGAATATTAAGAGGTGTAATCCCTTTGTTAGCTGACTGAGCCTTTCGCACACCAGCTGTCATGTCTAGTTTGTGTTGAAATGATAAACTGGCCTCCTTTGAGTCCTGGGTGTAAGCGGCTTCTTCTTGTTCGTACGCCCAGGTGTTTAAATCTTCCTAAAGGGGTACTATTTCCTTAAGTGTTTCTGCTGCTTTTCCAAGTATAAAATTTCATTGTTTTAACTAACCGTTATTATTCCTTTTCGTGACAATTCATTTAACACGTATTAAAAAAAATATTAATTATTAACACAGCTTGGACGTACTACAAATGCGAACAAATTAACTTTTCGCTAAAAGCACAATTAAATTTGAACGAGAAACTCATCCTACATTTTTGAACAGTGTTCGGCTGCTTTCAGTTTTTTTTTAACTCACTGGTTGCATGTTCTGAAACTAACTTTATTTTAAATAAAGATGCGAGACTCATTCGTGCATTAATACAAATGACGTAAACGGAAATTTACCCGAGAGTTTACACAAAGTCCCTGACGTTTCAAACTGAATCAAGGAGCGTCGCAACGTTCATTGGTTGGTTATAATGAAGCTCTCCTAAATTGATAGTGTAAAAGATGTATGTTTATACAAATTCTTTGTTAATAATTCACTCCACTTTAACAAAACACGACATTGTATCAAACACCATGCCTCCCATTTAAAATCTGTCGCCAAACAACTGTATTTTGAAGTGTTTACCGCACAACTGCTTGCACAAACACACATCCTCGATTGTCACCCAAACGAAAATGCCCATTATTCTTTTAGGCCTCTTAAACAGGCTCGCTAACCTCTCGTTCAGGACCCCTCAGGCGCTTCCTTCCAAGGTTTCCCGCGAAATGGTACGACTTCGAGAAGCCCTCGACATTCCTCCGCGTGAACATGTACATTGCATCAGTATTTATGATTTCATTTTCCTTAATCAGGTTACATTCCTTACTTTAATAGTGTATTTTTACGATTCATATTTCGAACTTGAATTTACCCCAAAGATTCATACTTCGAAAAAATTCTATGCTTTATTATCATGAGCAGGCATCTCCTAATCTGCCCCAACATACGCCTTCGAGTACCACTGAACAGCTCCCCCCTCTTCCCCTCCAAGCGCGGTCTAATATCTTCAATCGCGCTGCTTTGTAAGCGTCGCTGTGGTCACGTTTTTTATAGGAAGGAATTAACTCTTTGTTAATGCCTACTGAGAACTCCGAAATTGTACTTCTAATTCATTATTCAACCCAATCATTTTTGTTTTAATTTGTCCGCATGAGAGTATAAAGCGGTAGTACTTTTGTAAACTCTCTTTTGACTTCTTATCCCACTTGTAATGTATAATTACTCTTTTAATTTTTATTTCCTGACAGCATTTGACAGCTTAGTACATTTTAACAAAACAAATCAGTGCAGAAATTGTGTTCGAGGAAGTCATAGTTCGTAAAACTTATTAAAAGCAAAGAATGCAAGACTAGAGGTAAAAGTTCTCAAAAAATTAGATGGACCGTGAAAATTACGGAAGCACATCATTCTTCAGAAACCAATGGCGCCTGAAAAAATTTCGCAATTTAAAAACAAATGCAGAAAATTAATAAAGTTTAAGCTTATCGCGCACAAAATGCGCAGTGAAAGAACGGAAGGTTCCCAGGAAGTCAGGAAAACGCAGCGTCAACGCCGAGCTCGACGGAATACAAACACAAAAAGATCATACAGTAGTTGGCAGGACGAAGGCTTTTCCGAGCCACTGAACATTCAGTCTTCTGGGCGGCAAAGCAAAATGTTTGCACGAAATTAACCAAAAAATATTGTCCAGAGTGCATTTCGCTGTAAAGACGAGCACAGAAAGTTGCAGAAATTTAACTCTGTTTTCTAGAATTGCAGCTTTATGAGTGTGAGAGTCTGAGGTCACAATTGCAGCTGTATTTATTGTAAGCACTGGTATTGTACACAGTTGCCAGTATGGTGCATTGTCTGTATTGCAGTTGCCGATTTCGTTTAGGTATTAGACGTGAGATAGAAAAAAATGTTTTTTATTGGAATTTATGTCACCCATGTTCAGAATACTAGGGAGCGCCCGACTTACGATTGCAGAATCAAATCGTGTCCAAAAATCAAAGGAATTTACAGCTTTTCCTCAAGGAGAGCGTTCTTGAGTTCATATTGTACGCGTGGAGAGAGGGACAGAGCGCTAACGTTGCTCTCTTTCTCCTCAAAAGTTCAAGGATGTTGAGAAGAGGGAGCTGAAGGCATCAAGTGATATTGATCAATAAACTCATCTGCCAATAAGCAATGAGTTACCGATAAAAATTGAAATGCAATGAACAGAGGGATTGTCTTCTTGGAACAGTCGTCTTCTTAGAAGAGAGACAGAGAACTCGCTGATACTGCCAACCTGTGATGTTATTCCTTCACAATTTAGAGTGGCCCCAAGTTACATCAAGCCATCGCGTCTCAAGCCATCAAAGAGATTATGCTTCAAGGTAGAAACTGGACTGTCAACATGAAATTTCTCTGATGAGGTTCTACAGACGGACGCACGGGTAGTAATCTGCATTCTGTAAATGATGATTCGTCAGACGAAAATACCTGCCTTCATTGCAGTTGCGACAAGTTTTGCAGGTCGTCGCATGAGAGCGTTCCGAAGCGGCATTAACGGCTTTGGTACGGCCAGTGCACGAATGATTGCAGCATACAGCGCATTTGAATTTTTTTTTGGGAACAGAGTGTTCGATCTGGTTGTACGCGATGAAGTTGGTTTTGAGAACTGTATTTTTTAAGACTCGGATATTACTGTCGGTCAACTACGAATTATGCCCTCTGTTCTGCTACGCTGAGGACACAATTTATTTGGTTTATACTTCCTATTATTACCCTTGTACTTTGTCCTACTGGGTCTGGAAATACCCACAAAGATGGCTGCTGTTTCAGAAACGGACGTTCGCCCCAGAGATCATGCGTCTTTGCGCACGAAGCAGTTCGGGCATGGTGGCGCTTAGCTTGTAAAAGATGCCTCTCATTCAAGTTTCTCTCCTGTAACTGCGTGAGTGATATCGCTCTTTTTTACCGCCATTAGGTGGCATTCTGTTGCAAGATATGGCTGAGCTGAATAACGGTTGAAGTATGACACAATTTAAAATACACTTTTTGTAATCGTACGTGCTCTTACTTTTTTGTCCTATACATGTATCTGCTTGTGTCGTAGGTGCCTGCATTGTAGCTACCTGCAGTTTAGCAGCGAATAGTGTAGCTGACGACTATAAATGACTGTATAGAAGCTGCCTGAAATGAAATTGTTATCATCGTAACCGAACTGTTGGAACTTTCACTGTCAGTATTGAAATTGACTGCCTGAGACCTGTGAGCACTGCAACCGCTATTACTATTTTTTTACTTATTTTTATTACTTATTTCATGAGTAACAGAACGGTTACCGCACACGTAATAACTACTGGTGTATACGAACACTAGGACGGCCGCATACTGAAAACTTAATTCGAAATGTTTATCCGAAGGAAATAAGTCACACGAATTATCTGAGCTTTGGTAAATGCTCTTAGCAAAACTCTATTAGCAAGAGCTTTGTTATCTGAACACTGATTTTTTCATAAATTAATAGGCTTTGAAGAATGATGTTTGACTTGTTGAAAAGTGTTAGCTCGCCAGGTAGTGCAGTAGCTCAAAGCCAAAGTCAAGGTCTTCAGTAAATTAAAAACCTGTTGCAATTTGCTGTCGATGGAAAGATGAAATGGAATAAAAATAAGTTAACACGCTAGAAGAGTAAATGTCATAGTACGTCAAAAGAATACAGTGTTATTTTTGAAAAATTGAAAATATCATAGCGAGGATATTTTAGATGCATTATAATAAGCACTGTTTTTTCGAAGAATTATTTGTTTATAGCAATCGTATTAAAAGTAACTGCTACGATCTGCAACGATTATTTCATACTATAATTACTTTGGTTATTTATTTTTAATTTGGTTTAAATATTAACTACTTAATACAATATTGTACCCTAATGCGATAAGATAATTACATGACTTAGATCTCGTCTCACTAGTCACCACTCAATGATACGTTGCATGATACCTGTAGTAGACACGAACAGTGTTGTGACAGGGCTTGTAATTCGCTTGAGGATCAAACAGAGAATGCAGAGAAAATTTTTATAATTTCTAATCCTTGGGAACGTTCTTTTCGCTCGCACTCTGCATGACAAACTAAGTGTGTTGGGCTGCTCTTCAATTAGCTTACAATTAAAAGTGTTTTCATCTACTTGTGCTCGATGTCATCTAGTTCGTTTCTTTGTTAAATTAGAGCTCTCTATCTGTTGTTTTTCGTCATAGGAGCTTGTCTTCCTCAAAAAGAGATGTGTGTTGAATATCTTCACCAGCTTATTTACAGTTCGCAGAAATGAGCGCAAAAACATGTTTACCACAAATCTGAAACGACGTATGGTCTTGGTTACACGCTCATAAATTGCGATGCATATGTCACAGCTTAAATGCATATGATTCTGAGAAACGACGATCTCCATGGGATTTAAGCTAAATTTTTTTCGTAAATGCCATATCAATGTTACCCTCAATTTCGTAAGAGTACAAACAACAGAGAACAGAAATGGCCGTGCCTTCACTTTATTGGCTGCACAACAGAAAACACGGGTCTTTTGAACAATACAATGTGATCCGGAGCCCTTTGAATACAAGTGAAATTTTGTAATATTATGAGAATCCATGTGCGTAATATGCCAGGCGATGCTCAGAAAATTTGCCCCCAGAAAAACACTTCTGCGTAACTGAACTCATAGAACAGCAAATGCGCACTCTGCTTGAGTGGATTCTTGACGGCGTGCAAAATAATTGAAGTTTTTCGTTGAAATACAAGTGTTGTTATTCCGATGAAAATCACAGTTAGTTCTCATGAAATGTTGCCTTACAACAATCGCTCGTCGGGGTTGCCAATGGTGTGACACCGGTTGAGTTTCTCTGGTGTGACACCGGGTGAAACCCCGGCAGAGAGGGCAACGAGCTCAGTGTCGCAGTCTAGCTGACCGTTGTTGGGCATTTGTAGCTTGGCTTATTTCAATAAATTCTTGTTTCTTGTACTATAGTCTTAGATAAATATGAATGATCCAAGGCCAACCTTCATAACTTCGCAGTATTTCTCCTCTGCTGTCAAAATTGTTGTTCATAGATTGCTAAGGCCATGGAGATTAAGTCCTGATTAGTGTTCGTTTCTTCCGAACAGGAAGAATTCCTGACCTCACCAAACCTGAGTTCAGTGATGGAACACGAATGACGGAACGAAGAATCCTCCTCTATAGCCCCTCTGGCTGAGGCAACTCACAGTTCCATGCAAGTCCGGTAAAGATATCAACGTCGACAGAACTTAATTCCCTCGTCGGGAAACCTCGTCCTTCCGCAACTAGGAATATGCAAACAATACACAGGAACCTCATAATGGATTTTGAATTTTATGGCAGGATGGCAGGTTACGGTCCATAGGCTGTGTTCCATCGAGCAAATACAGTTGCGGGTTCCTAAGTGCGTTGGACTCACTCACCAGTGAGACATCTTGGCTTCACGATAAACAGAGTCGGGTACGTTCCCCGAGTTGCGGTCTGTCTAAAATAAATATTTACCCTGAAACTTGGTTGCGCAGTCGACGGGGTTAGCGCAGCTCGCAGCTGAGCCGCAAGGATCAACAATACAGGATAGGGGGGACAGTTGCACAAGCAGGCCACATTCAGTTGATCCAATAATGTGTATCACAGAAACAGACCGCTTAAACAGCCTAATTATTAAACACAAAGACAGAACTAGGTATCTCAGTGCTAGAAAATGACTGCAAACAGTAGCTGGCTATAACACAAAATAACGACTGAAACTAGTTACGGTAACAGAGTGAGCCCACCCACAAAGACTACTTACTGTAAGCGCAACTCAATTCAACGTTCATGAGCTGCTGAAAAACCGAGGACGCATCTGCCTCATTTTACTTTGCACCTGTTGAAAAGAACGTAGCAAAGACTCAATTGGTTTCCAAAATCACGCTATTCAAATCGCACCTCCCAGTGCCATTGTTACACCTGAAATTGGACGGTAATCATAGCCTCTCTCGTTTAAATGAATTTTGAATTCAGTGCTCGATAAAATGCTACGTACGGTTTCATCATCAAATAGCACTTGAAAACTTCCCACTTCAAGGCGAGCGTTTTCATCTGTTTCCATCTGCGTAGAAGCTCATCTGTTATACAACAATCTTTTATCAGAAAACCTTTCGTTTTATCAATTGGCTTAAAAACGATTTTTTGTGCTGTGAATTCCAATGAAACAAAGCATAGTGAATTTTAAAAAATTTGCGATATTTTCTGATCGAAACCTATTTTAAGGGCTATAATATTACGCACTTTGTTCATTCTTCGTTTAAGTTTTCAATTGGAGGGAGCAACCAAGATGTCTCCACAGCCAAGCGCGTTGCGTCAAGTAGAAAAGTTTTTCTTGAGTCACTCTAGTATTCGTAAGTCGAGAGACACGTAATTTTGACTAAAGAAGCCCGATAAGTAAATCTATTTTCAACCAGCAGAGGAAAGTGAAGATTTACGTTTCAAATAGCTAACTAATGCGTTAATGACACTTGAAACTGTCTGGTATTTTAAATAGCTAAATCTGCATTAAAGAAGTAAGAAATGAGTGTTCCAAATCATTACCAGCGCAGATAACAAAACTCTACTTTATATAACAAAAATTTTTCAGTAATTATTCATTCTGAAGGCGAACAGAAAACCCATTTTACATTATTGTAAGCTATTATTTCATATGAGCACTATAACATTTGTATGAGCACTATAACGTCACCCACATTCCGAAGTCGAACAGTCTCTGTTGCCGTTATATGGTGAAACAAACCGAGCGTGAATGGAAAAAAAACATTCCATATAAAAAAAGCTGAAAATTGTAATTTTCCCTACATTTTCTTTAATCGTTTACAGTTTCAGCATTTACACTGAAATACTGATCACATCTCCCATACGCATACACATATCATACAACAAATGAACAAGTCTCTACGCTCGCCGACGGTAGCTTTAGATGACACATCAGTGGTTGCGTCGCTACACAGGCTGAAGTTTTTACAGCTGAGGACAGCTTCTGTCTGGTAAAATATTCGATGAGATCATTCATGTACAGCTGTGTTAACTTGGCAGTCATTCACAATCGTCTTAATCGGAATCAATATTCTTTTTTCATCGTCTTGCTTCATCGTTCATAATTGCTAACAATTTTTTTCTTGGTATTTTTCCCAAGCACCCCTTTACCAAAAGGAATCTTCATTGAATAGCTCCAGTCTTTTAAAATCTTTTATTATTTCCATCATAAATTCGAGTTAATCACTAATCACTCATATTCATTCCTGCGTTTACAATCATTATTATCGCAGTTTTTGTCTACTCCTGTACGTGAAAATTCGTTTTTTACCTCCCATTCTTTATTATTATACTCTTGTTCTATGCTCAACTTCAGCATTTTTTAAATATATTGTCCATAATCATTCATTGCTGTTGTTATAATTACTTGGATAGCCTTCAAGTTTTTAGCTGCATTTCTACTCCTCATGACTTATCGTCTATCATCGTTTGGTACAGTTCATCATCGTGTGCAATCGTCTTCCCTCGTCTCTAGCGACCATTCATCAGTTTGATCGTTCTATGTACTTCTTTGTCGCATTCATTGTCCTCCATCATCCTCTATCACCATCTATCGTGCCTCATCAGCTGCACAGCCGTATCGCCGTTGCCAGGGTCGGAGAACACGGTTCCCGACTTAGCGCGTCCGGAAAGGAATGGAAGCTCGAGACGCTAAATTCCTGCATTCAAGACTTTCCAGACCTGCACTTGCAGCGCACAACAGCGAGCATGTTTAATACTCCTGTGATTTAGCACCTCCCTGGAGATGTTTGTGGGAGTTCGACAATAGCTTGAAAAGAATTTCAGCGTCTATGTCTTTGGGTTTTAAATTTTAAAAATGTTTTAGAAGAACACTAAAAAATTCTGCGTAGAGTATTGAAACAGAAATATATGTTTCATGCTTACTTATAAGACAGTAATACAGACCAAGAGTGTGCATAGAAGAATGAACTTTCTGGTGTTTAGTGCCTCGAATATCTGACAAAAACAAGTAAATGTTGTAAGTGAAAGTATCATTAAAATGCTACACCCAATGACGAGCTTAAAGGATATTTCCCAAAACAAAAAGGATGTAGCATAAAGTACAAAGAAGGACTTAAAGGACATAATGGACATAGCATAAAGGTCATATCCCAAAGAATGGTCATCAAATTATCTTTCGTAGCAGTCTCGTCATGAATCGTCGAGACACAGTTTTGTCTGCTACTCTGCGAGCGGATTTTTCATTTGAAAAATATTTGTCCACATAATTTTTTACAGCAGCTTCGCACAAAAGCTTTTATGATCAAAATTACGTCGCTTCGAATTATTCGTGATCGATTATCATAATTGTGCAATTAATTTGAATAATATCATTACACAATTAATAATTATTGTGCAATTATTAATTGTGCAATGAGATCCTTATTCACATCATACACATTTTTACGTTCCTTTAAGCTATCCATTCGAACAGAACGTAAGACAAGCCTTGGAGAACACTGCTAGTTTACTTCCAGAGCGAGCTTCTCGTCGTCTATGTACGGCGTAAATATTGAAAGCTGTTGTTTTACGTATTGTTTCAATTGATGGAGAAAATGCAATTTAAATGGCTCATCGTTGAAAATTTTATGTGTCATTATGATGATTCATTTAGATATACATTCAAAATAATAATTTTAAAGCAGAAATGATCTTGTCAACCATTGCGATAATGATGCAGGAATATTTTCAGCATTTGATCGAAGTTCAAATTCGAAAAGATAATTTGTAATCTACGCAAAACTCTAAGTCGAAAAATAACAGTGCAAATTATTGTAAAGCACCTGCGATGATTACTCGGAACTGTAAATACCCTTTCCATTTTTCTATAACATCCCACATTTTGGCAGTGGTTACCATCTCCCCTAATCTTTTAAAGCACTTCGTGAAACTTTAATCGGAAATTCGGAATTAGAAGACGGTTGTTCCTGAACGTTTTCCTTAAAATACTTTTTCCTTCAAAGTGCTACTACAATGCTGCTTAAACTACTATGACGACACGTAAATTATAATTAAACTGTTTACTTTCTTCCTCTAATCACTTTATCCTGTTTATCATGCATTTAATGCTATTATTCTCTGACTTTCTGATAAAACAAGAATCCCCCCAAAAATGATAAAGGCAAATAACTATGAAAAGTAAGTCTCTATGGAGACAGGTAATGATGCGAAATGCTCTTTGTGCTCGTGTTATTAAGCTATTTTCTAATTTATTTTTCAAACTTTTTTTCCCTGTTTCTGCCCTAAAAATTGCAGTCTAGCTACCCGCCAGGCCAATCGCCATCCTTGACCAAAATTGTTGTACTACTCTTATTCAAGTCATATTCAAGTCATTTACTCACATTCAAGTCATTTTCAGCTTCAGTTTCTTCACTGAGACGTAACGACGGAAAATCATGATTTCATCTTCATCCGTTTCTTCTTTCAGTCGAGATCTGACCTCTATCGAGATCCACAGATTAATCAAAATTTCTGTCAATAGATCTTACTTTCATCTAAATAGTCTTAAGATCAGAATGCTCACAGGAGGAGTTATCTTTCTACATTTAGATCTTGTTTCGATACCCACCATGTCTTCCCAGATCCCTCTCTCTACATAGATCTTCTTTAGATCCCTCTCCTTAGATCCAGCAACTGATCCAGCTACCGCCCGAGTGTGGCCGCTCTAAGTCGCCATACAGACGAGGGATCCGTGGACATATGGCTGGCTGCCCCGTCGCTGTAGCGCCTAAACAAGACGGAGCGAATCAAGTAACGTCTATGGATGGCTCTGGTCCTCAGAGGCAGAATCTCTGCGCTCCGTCCGCCCTGAAGTCCGACTCAGAATTAAGCGTTCAATTCTCGGGTCGCCTGCGGCCATCACAGCTGGAATGACTGCAGTTCCAGCCAAATGAAATCAAACTGTTGCCAGCCTTGCACTGAATATGGAGCAAAGAATGGAGTGCAAGCTCTATGATGTGCGATAATGTTTAGACATATTCTACTGCAAAGTAAAATGTTCTTGTTGAATAAATAGACTCATAAGAATATGCTACCCAGAAAAGGAACCTGTTTCATGTTGAAACACTGTTTGAAACTAAATGAAATCTAAAAATTAAAAATGGAATATGTGGAAACTCGTACATAATAAATACAGCAGGAATTTTTTTCTATTTTGAACCTCTTGTTTTGTGGCGAATTAAAACAAATATTATCCCTTTCTGCGCTAAAGCAGAAATACAGATGTGCATGCCAGCCAATAACTATCTCAATTTTTTTCGACGAAATACTGTTGTAGCAACCATGCATTTCGGTAAACAAACTAGTAATTTATTTCGAGATGAATTACTCAAGAAGATGATTCAAGATCTCAAAAATAGTGTCCGAGTTATTACATGAAAAAGGAACACAAAATCATTTTTCAAAGGTCCTCTCTATCTTCAACCAACATGCCCCTTGCGTGACACATCTATCGTAATACATTAGTTTCGTTCTAAAGAATTTTATCGATTTTTAAGTAGGTCGATGTTGAACGAATTTATCTCCGATCTGAAGCATGCCACTACAAAAGTTCTGAGGGTTTAATGAAGTAGGATTAAAGCCTCCGGCTTTCATGCCTCCTTAGTTTTGAAACCTAGAAATACATTGTTTCATTTTTGAAATCATGTTTGATTTACTAATGATATTTCAAGTCTCAGGGTAGCAATACGCACAATTTAAATTAAGAACACACGTTAAGAATGGTTGCGATTTTTAATCGCTAAGAGGTCCTCTGTAGCAACAGACTTTCCATTGAAAAATTCGACTCTTATCAACGCTCTTGTCATCTTGTCTCACCTCATGAAAGTTGAAGGACAGTTTACTAATGAAGTATTTGCACTTCCGATTCTTTTTTAATTAATACCATCAGTCAGAAATCACTGGCTACGCTTTACACGACTTCCTCAATTTAGAAGGCCTATTCAAGAGAAAAAAAAAAAAATTTTTGCACCGGAATCGTCAAGATCGAATACATCAATTCTCATTCAAATCATGGTGGCGGGCCAGAAAATTCCAATTCACTGCAGTTCAAAGGTTGATGATTCTATTTATGTGTTGAAACCTAATGCAATTATTCCTGAAGCACGTCAACTGCGAGCCAGCCGCACCCTTCAGTTGACACGACCAGTTTGATCTTCCAGTTGCTCCTGTGAAGGCTCGCGGAAATTTTGAGGCTCCGTAAAGGCTTTCTAGTTCAGCGAGGCGCTCTCTCAAGACACGCCGAATACGGAGGAGCAAAATAGTGTGATGTAACACGTGGATGTAGATTTCAGTGTTTACATTTTCGATGTATGTAGATTGTTCTACCAAGTAGATTGTTCTACCAAATAATTGGCAGGGATGGGTAACGGAATACAAAGTTACAGCATTTTTTATAAAAAAATCCTGTTTTTCATCTCGAAATGAATAAAGAGCTTTGAAATAAAGAACATAAATTCCGGAATTCACCACGAGGTTTTTTATCCATGACATTTCACAGGCAACTAGTGCTCTAATTTTACCAACAATACGTGCATG
>JACJUY010000899.1:20558-53768 GCA_014220935.1 Platorchestia sp. MABIK
ATCGTTACATATGGGTTCACAGAAGCACAACGTCAAATATTACAACCACCACCATGATAAAACTAGTTTTAAGTTACATAATACAAGCTGAGCAGTATTGAAGTGCAAATACCTAAAAACATTAATGCTACTCAGAATGAGCGGTAATATTTACTAAGCCTATTACACTACTATAAATCTAATAGAAAAGAGCATGGGTCAAATTGAGTAGCATTTATGAGCGGATTTTGTATGAAATATAATACATAAATATAATACAAGAGACGACAGGTAAGTGAGCAAAGCGACTCCCTTAAATCTTCTAATCAAAAGCATTTCTAATCAAAAAAGAAAAATACTCATTTATGAGCGGATCCATAATTGTTTTACAGTAAATTAAGTAATGGGCAACATTAAACAAGGGTTTTATTCAGATCAAACCCCAAATGATCACTATATTTGTTCGCATATTCTCATCTTCGTAACATGCGTTTGGGTTTCATGATAATTGTGTTTTTTTTTGCCTCAGTTCATTTTTCAACTAAAATGTCATTATGAATCCTCAATGCAAATCAAAACAACACAGAGTATTTTTCGACCGTGAAAAATCCAGTTAAATATTTTCCTATTGTAGTATTTCGATTTGGAAAAAAATATTTTAGTTCAAGGTTCCTTGATTCTCTCGATGCCCGTCATATTTTAGTGAAAAAATCATGCTCACTGTACATTGAATTAAAGGGTCTTCAGACTGAGAGCGAAGATGTTTATTTTTCCCTTCTAATTTTTTAATTGTTATAAACTTCCCGCCTCTATCGCAAAAATTCGCCGGCAAAGGAAAAATTTGGATTGTTTTCACGATATGAGAACTCCTATTGGTGGTGTGCAGTGAAAAGAGGATGTTTTTTTCCAACAGTGAGAAATAAAATTCTAAAAAATTTTTTCCCGTATAAGCTTGAGAAGTTTGTCAATATTTTATCAATTAAGCTCAAAATAAGGGAAAAATACTCCCATTCAAGGGGAAGGAATGTACCAGAAATATCGATGTAAGGTTAAATATCTGAGATAACGAATTCTAAAAACGCAAATTTTCTGTAATGACTTTAACTTTGAGAGAGAACAATTTGTTGCATAAATGCGAACAGTTTAGCCATAATACAGCTGTTATTCAAGTGCGCAATCACGTTTTTTGATTAAGTGAACTTCTATACGAGGCTGATTTTTATTTGAGACAAAAGACGTTCCGTGAGAGTGAAATCTGGTGAGGAACTTTGTTGACGTAGACCCTCGAAAATCAATCAAAGATTATTGGCTAAAATACAGCCGTAAAAGCAACCCAATGTCATGGTTCTTAGGTTTTTTAATCAATTAGAGGACAAAAATGAACCAGCCTTCCGTGAGATACTATTTAAGACACGCTCACGTTAATCATATTTTCAGCTGCTATCAACTAGTTTTTAACAAATAATAGCAGTAAGGGTATACATAGATATTATTTTCCTTCAATTAAGGTTGTTTAACCGAGGCAGAGAAATGTGATCGCCCAATAATTCAACTAAGTACCACTTGGTTGCGTTCACTTCAACCAGACTTTACCGCATTCAGTGTTATTGTCATTTTTAAAAGTAAACTGAAATCTCCACACTGCAGTTTGCTTTCATCTTGAACTCATGAGAATCCACCTGCTGAGCGTTCATCTTCCATATCGAACGCAGAGAGAAGAATTTCCAAAAGCTACAAATCAGAGATTTTCTAAAGCAATTCAGACAACACCGCCGTTGCTTTTGCGTTTGAAGCTCACGTTTCACAGCGCCGTCCATTCAATCCTACAAGGTCTCGGGAACGTGAAGTCGGTGTGGCAAAAATTGGATGCTCTTCTGAAACGTTTTGTGTAGCCTGTGCCCTGTGATTTGTTGATAGCGGGCATCATTTGCCACCTGATGCTTCCTGCACAAGACCTCGATAGAAAAAAGCGATAAGGTAGGGGCGTTGGTGGAGGAGTAGGAAGGGCGACTTAGGAAATGTTCTTGTCTGAACCACGTTCGACATTTATTGGATGATGAGGTTGCTTAACGGGCTAGAAAATTTGTAGCACAGCATATTAGATAAGCTGCTGCGCAACAAGTTACAGAACCTGTTACATCATGGGTTAAAAAATGTTAAATAAAGTGACGTGACACCCTGGTTTCCAAGCGAGCTGCGCGACCATATAACCTAACAAGCAATAAAACCTATGATCTTGATACCCATACATCTGTTGTTTATTTCATTCTGTAATCCATTTGATTTCACGATGTCCAGAATCAAACAAATAATTCCTATGGCACTTAGCACAAATTTTTATAACTAATATCGTGAACAAATTTTTTCTGTAACATGACATCACATGTGGAAAAATTTAATGTTGGACAAGTCAGGGAACTTGCTCTGTAGATTGTAGCATAAAAATTATAAAATTTCATGCAACTTGGAATATTTTGTGCTGCGTAGCTCGTCGTTAGTTCAAAATACAAGTGCCAGTCTGGGCAATCTTTCTACGAAATGGATTTGAAATTCTTTTGGCCGAATGCTTTCAAAAACTCTAGGGCTTTCAAAAAATAATGATGCCATTTAAAATTCAAAAATATGTTTAGAAACGCTTTTTTTTGACAGATAATTTGAAAGTTTTTTCTTTTTTAAAGAGCGTTGTTGCACACATTTATTTCTTACCCTCTGAAAAAAAAGGATATAAGGGCGTACGAAAAAGAAAATGTAGCTTTACTTTTCAGTGTTTATAAGTTCGTAGAAGAACAGAGGGTGATCTCATGATAGATTGCGAGCAAATAAGTGACTGCAACTGCCTAGAGAAAGGACTGTGACCACTTTCCTTACGCGCCTGATGTAACCATAGGTAAATAAGTAGTTCTCGTTATAGGCCCAAAAAATGTACTACTGTATTAGCCGCACCTCACTTACAAGATCACTACCACGGCCGCACACGCGCCCAGGATTCTCACCTCAGAGTTACTGACACTGTCACATTAGTCCTCTCAACTTAGGTAATTCATCTGCGGCGCTCTTGAGCCACCACAGCCACCTCTAACTGAATTATGGAAGCACCGCCCCTCACCGGGCTTCTCTCCAAGCCGCATGACGAGTTTAGCAACATTTCGGCCGGAAGTCGCAGCGCTACCCACTAAAAGGCTGGTGTAAGTTGGACATCTTGCGAGTAGGAGTATAGATGATGAACCATTTTTAGCGACTTTTAGTTTGCATTTCTGGAGAGTTGGTTAATTACTCCTTTAGTAAATGTTTTCCTTTAACGACTTAATTGTCTTCCATCATAGCTTAATTTTTATTATTTCTGTCGTTGTATTCTAGAAAATTTCCTAGCCAGGGAATTTATTTTGATTTTAAGAAAAGTCTTTCGAGTATTAATTTGAATGCGTGAAAAGGGTTGCGCGAATGTTGCGGTGAATGCAAGTGGGATGTAAATCTTGAAAAGGCAGGGGATATTACAAACTTGTGATAAAAAAATTGTGCTTGTAATCTACGACTGCTACGAACTAGTGAAAAAGAAATTCGGCAGCGTTAACTTCGATGATTCGGCCAATCAAACCGCTCAAGACTGCTTTCCCAAACTAAAAGAGAAAACGTATCCCTTTTGAGAGCATCGTATACCTACAGAGCTACTGAAAATGACCCATTATTGACCCCTGATTCATTCATGAAATTAGCTTCATCGTAAATATCAAAAAGTAATGGTGTGCATGACAAAAAATGTACCAAACAGAAACCAACCGTCAGGAGCACACTCATGCCGTCAAACGAACGGTCAGACATGCAAAAAAAAATGATGATAACACAGTAGCAGCACAAACCAAAATAAACCCAAAATTATTTTACGAATATACAAATTAAAAATGACTCAAAGAGATACCATAAATTACTGATCGACATTGACGGTCGAGCCCTAACAAAAGACAGAAGTAAAGCAAGAATCGTAAATAAGAATTTGGGCTTAGTGTTCACCAAAGTGTGTTTAACTTAATTAAATTCCCCAACCTCAAGCATTGAACGTTCATCTTCATAAAACAAGCGACATAATCTAGGGGAGAGAGGTCGAAAAAAGAGCTCACCCTGTTGAACTCTTATAAATCAACAAGAGGTGAGGGCTTAGCTTCAAGTCTGCTTGAAGGAACAACCTAAGAAATCAATGCGCCTTTAGCGAACGTCTTCCATCGATTGCTCTCAACTTGGGAAGTTCTATTGGCTTCGTTGGACTGGAATCAAGCGAATGTCCCTGCAATTTTGAAAAATGGGAATAAACAAATACTTAATAACTATCGAGCAATCAGCCTCCCATCTGTCATTAGTAAAACAATATAAAAATTACTCAAAGTCAGAATAACAAAATGGTCCATACCCAAAATTAGATTGCAGACACGCAGCATGGATGCCAACAAAAACGCAGATGTCTCACAAACTTTCACACATCAAACATATACGTTACAAGAGGTGCTTATGACTTTAAGTAGCTGGAAACGTAAAAAATTAAGTTGAGCTAAAAGTGAAGCACGGAGTGAATATTAACGGCCTTGATATCGGAATCATCCGTAAAATTGCAATTTTATAAAACATTCTACCTCTGTATCACCTGTGGTAAATTAATTGTTTAAATTGTTGGAATTAGAGGTTAGGCTTTACTGCTTTAGAATATAATAATCAATGTTGCTACTTCACTTAGACACTAAAAATTTTACGAACACTAGCAGTAAAGAAAGCAAGCAATGCTTCGTTGAGACTCTGTTGTGTTTTCTCCCGATCCCGGCAGAGTGTCACATTTGCTTATGTACACATCACGATTAATTAAGCTGTAACATTATTGCGAGTTGAATATTGTTGAAAATGAAAGTGGTAGTGAAAAATTAGGCTGCCACTAGCTTAGCCACTCTTTGAAGAACATACGAGTTCACAACGTGCTTAGTTTGGGTGTGTGTTTAGAGTTTAATTTACAGAAGTTTCACTTGAACAAACTTATGTTTTCCACGCTAAATCTCAAGAGATTATTTATAGATCTCATAACAATCTCATAATAAATGAGATTGCGGTTACAAGTTATGAGGCTCGAGTTAAAAGGGAGATGCATTTGTACCATTGCCCAGGTCTTGAAATTCAATGCATTCATTCCAGAACATAGAAAAGAGCAGAGCGGTGGAGCTCTGACACGTTTAGAACATCATGGCTCAGGGAAGAAGTCTTTCAAAATTGTTCAAAATCTTGTGGAGAGGGATGATGAGAAAATTTCACCCTTCGTGAATTTCACTACTCTGTTTGAATAGAGTACCACAGATGTCGCAGTATTTCCCATGGCTAAACTAATAGCACAACAATTACTGAAAAGACTTGGCAGAGCTCTATAAAAAGTCATCTGGTCTAACTGATGGAAGAATCAACAATTTATTCCCCAAGCAAATAACACCAATTGGGCTCTGACTGACAGCACATCTTTACTCCAACTCAGGCGTGGGCAAAAAACGACCTGGCATGAGCAAGAAACGATTTCAGGCCAATTCTTCAGGTTGTCTATGTAAACTTGTTCTAGTGCATTCAACATTGCAGAGATAGAGAAGTATAGTCGTTTTGTTATGAGCAGTTGAAGTTAGCTTGTTACCAAACTTCAACTTAATTTAGTCCTATGTATGATTCTTAAAACTACATACTTTTCACAGATGTTTTATTCATTTATTAGGTATGTCCTACTGTGTACGTTTGAGTTTGATGATATTAAATTAATGATCATATGGACTGAGGCGACGCAAGAACTCTCCCTCATAAATAATCCGAGGGAGAGTGAGCAATTTACAGCGACATGCAGCCTCGTCGAAGATCAATAATTGTCAAGAATTTAATACCAAGAGTCCCGCACCTGCGCAGGGTAAACAAGATTTTTTTCATGAGAAAACGTTGAACATTTGAAAATTGTCTACAGGTTATTTCGAATGAGAAAAAATCGGATATTAGGATAAGAAGCTAGTTGAAAGTAATCGTTTAAAGCTTATCAACGGACATGTTTCGTATTTATGAAAGAAACTAGAAATATTCCTAGAAAATGACCCAAAGTAGTTTATGTACATTTGAGAATCACAAATTTTGAAGACCCAAATAAACTTCAGCACAGTCTGACCATTCCTAATTTTATTGGTGATTTGAATATTTGCGGTAAAGTTTAAGGTAGCTAATATGGATGAGATCATGAGGCTTTTTTTTGAGAATATTCAATTATTTTTTGCACCACTACATTTTTTATTCACTTCAACTATTTCACATGAACTAGTAACACATAGACGCTAAAACTTCACGAAAAGAATTAAAATATGATATGCCATGTGTGCTAGAAGCAGGATTGAAAATGTAAATGTAACTAAATTTTGTTTTTTGTTTAGTACACTGCCAGTTCTGGGCTTCCAGAAACGCGCCCATTGCGCACACAGGCTAAGGAGCAACAGTGGGCTACAACTAGGATATGACTCTCTTTTATTCATTTTCATAGCTATAGGATGCAGTCATGTTACATCAATGCAACGGAACTGTGAAAGCATTAATTGTTCTTTTCTTTACAGCTTTTATTTTGCACGCTATGGAAGAGCAGGAGGTGTCAAATGGAAGATAGTAATGGTAATTGCTGGTCACTATTGATAACAATAGTTCTTTTGCTCTCTTTTCTTTCCCCCATTACCTTCACCCCCACTCTGTGTCTGCGCGTGAATGGCCGCTGAGGACGTGAGGCCCCGAAGAATGGGGCGCTCTTCTTGCTCCTGTTGCTATGTCCTATTATTTTTTCTGTTCTGCTCTGCTCCATCTTACTTTGTTCTGCTCTGTTCTGCTCTCCATTGTTATGCTCTGCTCAGTAATGCTCTGCTCTATTCTGCTTTGCTGTGCTCTGTTCTGCTCTGCTGTTTTATGCTCGACTCTGCTCTAATGTACTCTGTTTTGTTGCGCTGTATTTTATTTTCCCTACAAAATTATCGTAATGATGTTGGGTGGGAGACACCGTAAGCATTGCCGTGCGGTCCCGCGTGTTGTCGTGTCTTCCCATGTGCAAGCAGTGCCAAATGTTGCCATGGGAACCCGGATACAAGAAGTCCCAAGGGCTGTTGCGCGGTCCCGGACATAAGGAGTCGCGAGAGTTGCCGCCCAGTCCCAGATACAAGAGGTCTCGAGCGTTGCCGCGTGGTCCCGGTAGTAAATGGTGCCGGTCTCGGCTAGATAAGATCGCGTGCCGCTCCGCCATCGCCGGTCGCTGAGTCGAGGCAGACAAATTGCGCCGCTTTCTCTTGTCTCGAGTCCCAGCTTTACAGGCGCGCATTTCCCGGAAAATGGCAACATTTCTGTATTCTGCTCAAGCATTGAATTACATCAAGTCCTTCCTAAAATCGAGGACGCTTCTCTATTTTCCAGTGCAGTGGCTGAAGAAGTGCAGGGAAGAATTGTATCCGGTGATACATGGCTTTGAAATACTGAGGTCCATAACAGGTAGGTAAACGTAGCTCACTCGCTTTGAAACATTTCTTTGAATTTGTCCGAGTATGAAAATAAAAAACACTTGTGAATTGAACTTCCTTCTTTCATGGACAATTTTGAAATCCATTTTCTCATAGAAATTGAGTTTTTACATTCATGGCATGTATGTCATATATAAAAAAAGGGTTTCAAAATTTACCATTGCCTTTCTTCAGAGGAAAATCATGCGTATTACAATTATGGTTTGACTAGTACCTTTTTCCAGAAGTACAAAGGATGTTCGAACGCTCATAATATTAAGATTACTTTGCAGCTTTGGGAGCTGAGAGGCTTGATTAAATGATATATTCGATCATAAGACAGTTCTGCATCACGACAGTAAGAGAAAATTGTCAGAAAATTCCAGGTAGTGTTGACCTGCTAAAATTATTTCAGAAAAGTCTCGTAATAGTTCACGGCTATCCCACGAGGGCGAGTGCTGCTGCTTCGTTAGCGTTATAATAAACTTACAGAGACACATTACTAATTGAAACTGAATTGTCGAAATAGAGTGAATTGTTTCGAATTGAATAGAGTGAATTGAATCGAAATAGAGTGAATCCAGTTATTGAATATTTAATTTTTATCGATGAAAAATTTATCATTTTTGGAACAAGAAAACAATTTACAAGAGAATTATTCTAAATCATTCATTGATCTCAAGTAAAGACCATGTAAAAGCTTGAACAACAATGTACGTTAAGTTTACTTTGCAAATTCATTGATGCATTGAAAGCCAAATTGAAATATTCAAATTATATTTTCACAAAATCACTCTTCAGACCTTAGGCTACTTCTCCTGAAGCACATGTCTTTGAAGGAAGGTCAAGGTACCTCTCATAGATTTGTTTCCAAACTTTTCGTTTACTCGGAATAGGTAAAAAAAAATTTCTCCAACTGAGGCGTGACATTGAGTTAGAACAGATCATGAAAAACCATTAGTGAAATGAGTTGAATTCGTAACTGTTATCGAAGACCGTCAGTGATGACCACTAGAAAGTACTGTCAGTACATACTATCTGTAATTTCAAGAAGCCAGCAGTTGCAGTAGTCATTATAAGGAACGTCAGCAAAGATTATTAATGAAGGCCAACGAACACTTCACAACCCATTTAAAATCAGCGCAGTGTTCCTGCAGCATGGGGGCAGTCTAGCGCTGACACCAATGGCATGACGCCGCAGTGAGCTCACAGCGTAACAACAAACCGAAAATGTCCGATTTTTCTCGCAGTTTTCTTGCGCCGCGGCGCGCGCTCGGCTAATTCCATTGGGCTAACTGAACTGCGCTGTAACAACAGTGGCCACCCCTCGATAATCTTCAAAAAATACGAGCACAATCAAAGCATTCTGCCGTGAACTACTCATAAATGTTCACGGTAGTTCATGACAGAACCTCGACTGTGCTCAGGTTTCAGGTATTTTAGGTTAATAAAAAACATACTCTGCCAAAAACTGCGTTATTGTTATGTCTTTACAGTTTTATGCGAGTACGGTTAAATAACTAAGACAATGCACAGCTAACTCGTGTTTTTTCAAACAACTCTTAAATTAACTATTGCACAAGAGTATTAAATTATTTTTTTTGATGTACTGTAATATCTTACTAGAGAGAGTGAACTCATATGAAAATTTGAGTTCCGTGTCCTCAGATCCATCTTTATTCCTGACTTCAGATCCGAAAGCTTCCTTGCTTTCGCAACTTTCCAGTTTCCTTCAGTTGCAGTTCCTTATCATGTGCTCTTAGCTCAGCTTTCCTTCTCTTCCTTTTGTTGATGCCTCAGTCGGAATAATTTTCGAGTGATGTGCTAATTGCCAAGGCACTTGGTACGCGTACGTGCTGAAGAATACAGCGAGGATCATTCAAAAAGTTTCGAAATACTGCCCGATGGAAGCTGTAGTGAGAGTTGTATCGGTTGAGAAATAACATCTGTCTGTTGGAATATAATACAAAATATAATGAAGCTTACCCTACAATGCATTTTAAAGAGAACATAACTTTATTGAACTTTGCAGAAGAAAAATATCCACAAACCTTTAATAAGATGGCAGTCCGCATTTCCTTTACATGTGTTATTCATTTTCGGTTAGATTCGATTCAACGTAGATGTTAAGATACTCAATTCCTCGTCATGAGGGATTATCACATGAAGTCTGTCTTTCACCGTGTTTTGTCTCTTCACCAGCAAAGTAATTTATGCAGAAATATTACGTTTGTTTTAGCGAAGTCATATACATTGAACTGAAATACATTATCTATAGTTCACGCTCTGAATAAATGGTATTTTGCTAAAAAATTATTTTCATCACTAGCGAGTTTTGGAAGTACAAACAGTGAGTGCCCTCTTTCTTGTTAATTAAATTGGAATTTGACCATTCTTCTGTATCTCCATTCTTACCTCGTTGAGCAATCGGGGATATCACACAGCTCTTCTCCATGGTGTCTTAATGTTCCAGGCGTTGAGTTTAACTAGAACAATTGAGAACATCACATTCAAAACGCTCAATAAAATGACATCTGAACGATACTAGGAATTCTTCTTCAAAGATATTAATTACAAGTGCACCTGTACACGTATTTGATAGAGTTCAACTTACAGCATGAATTTCCTTTCACCACAAAGCTGAATATGTTTTACCCCGTTCAATAAAAAATATAAACAAAACAAAATCGTAATCTATGCCCTTTGTCTGCTGTTCGTCGCACTAAAATTAAACATCTCATATGGGAAGTTTCGAGAACGCCACGATAATTCTGCAGGATAAACTTCATCCCTCTTTGACTCGCTTCAAAGGGGGAAGGCATTTTAATGCTGGGCTTCTATCTCATGTTTCATCCATTCATGTGATTGACTTGGAAATGAATAGCTCTGTGGTATCCACAAACAATTTGTTAGCCGCAAGAGCAGCATTTCGGTTTACAAGGCTGCTAAAACTCCAGGATTTCTTAGAAAAGAAGATAAATGGAGTAATTTATTTAGCAGGTCGTCACTTATTAGAAAGTTCATTCCCGAGACAGCGTTAAGTGTCGGCGTTAAGACTAATCGGTTGCTGAGCTCAAGGAGCAAGAAAGCAATAAGCTTTCTTTGCAGACTATGTACCTGAGACCTGCTTGCAGATACGAAGAGTAATAAACTTCTGCAGATCTTAAACCTGGAGCTATTGAGAGATACGTAAGGGCATTTTACGTCGTAAACGACGGACTTGTGGTTCCTAAACTTTTTATTGTCAAGCCCTCAGGATTTGATGAGTAACGGATAGATGCCTTTGAAATTCCGCAATACAACGACTGAGCGATGTATCCCGAGGCCGAAGGATTCTCATAACATCAAGTTAAGTTTAATATTGTTGTTTGTTATTCTTCCTTAATGCAAGGAATCACTTGTAAATACAGAAGAATTTCAAATATAAACATTCTGGAGGAAAACACTGCATTTGTGAATTCTCTCCGATTAAGATAACGCGCAGGTTGAAAGTTCATTTGATGTTCGATTCCTTGCTTGGTTGAGCTCGCCGTTTATTTTATTAGTAATCACGTACGAATATGTATGGTCAAAACGTGAGCTCTTATTGGTGAAGATAAAGTAGATAGAGGCACACTACAGTAAGATAAAAGTAATAAGTTTCGATAAAATGAAATTAATTCAGGCTCATTATTAAAATATATCATGGCTCAAATAAATACTTGACTGGGTAATCTTAACCGATGACTTGAAACACCCTTCAGGTGATACTATTTTACTTCAAAGTATTCTGGCCTGTTGTGAATGTGGAGATTTTCAAACAATTTTCAAAGAATTTTCCTGGTGAACTAGAAACTTGTCACAAAGAGCATTACCACTAGAACACCACGATAAAAAAACATCATCATAGATCGCTCCATTTGACATTCGTATTTGCCATTAAAATATTTTTCCACCTCTTAATATAATGGGTATAAGTCATCGAGTGAAAAGCTTTCTCTACAAAATTTCGTGTCTTTTCAACGTTTCTTACAATCACCATTGATGCTTTCGGAAATTGTTTTGCGGCATCGTGGGGCCTGCAGGCCTCGTCTCCTGAAGTTAACTGCTATGCCATCGAGCAGCTGGACCGGAATATACGCATCATTTCTGTCCCACAAATGTTCACTATATTAGTTATAATCCATTACGCAGATGTGTTTCATCGATTAAAGTATATCGAGCTCATTATTAAAAGATAATTTATTATTTTCATCACTAAAAATACGCCTCATTTCTGTCCCACATATGTTCGCTATAGTAGTTATAATCCAATACGCAGATGTGTTTCATTAATTGAAGAATATCGGGCTCATTTTTAAAAGATAATTTAATAATATCATTATTAAAAATAAGCCTCATTTCTGTCCCACATATGTTCGCTATAGTTGTTATAGTATAATGCGCAGCTGTATTTCATTTATTAAAGATTATCACAATATTTCCAGTCATAACACTCGCAAATCCAGCAAGCCACGAGACACCTGATATTAGTCTGCGGTATTTGAAACGAAAGTTTCACTTACTCTCAACTCACGTTGATTTTTATGATTGAGTATAAATAGTGAAAATTTTTATGAGTCATCTTGCAATATATTCATGATTTCAGACAGGTAGTTATTGCATGGATGGCATCCAAAGCAATTCTATTTTACGCTAAAAGGTTTCAGCACATGAGAGATAAAAAGATAATTAAACTCTCGTACAACTAGCACTTGTCTTCAACAGTAACGTACACAGGCGAGCGTAATTTCTCAGCATGAAGTCACGCAGAAAAATGTGTTAATATTCTCACATTGGATAAAAACAAGTGAAAATTTTTATGAAATAGGCTGATGCACTTTATAATTTTCTTATTCCCAGTTGAATATTCTAAGTAACGATGAATCTTTTGAATGCTATCGTTCAATTACGCGTTATTTCTCAAGTGAAATGTCTCCCTTTAATAAAGGAATAATACAGCCACGATTCGTGTTCATTTTTGCTCTCGTTTTTAGCCAAATTTTTAGCTTCGAATTTTCGAAAATATACTCGAACCCCGCTGCGATTTTATGTAATGAGAGGACTCTTGATTCACTTCTGTGTTGGTCGCATTTAGAATTGATTATTAAATTGTTCATGTCCAGCAGAAAAATACTTGGGGGATCAACATTAGAAGAACGAAATAATCAAATTTTGATTACTCTATCTAGGTTCATAACTCTCATGAGAGTTGACGAAAGTCGGACGCAACACAATTGATGACAGCGGAAACATTCTAAAATAATTGATGAGTTGCCGTGGTTCGTTGCATTCATGAGTACAAACACAACATTTCTTGTTTTGAACGAAAATCATTTGATTTTCACTCGCCATGCGCTCTTTCAGTCATGTTCAGGTTATTTTCCTCTTCTGTCTTGGCATCAATGATCCTCACTAGACATTTTCTCCTCCACCTCAGCTCACCGCAGCTGTTCCTTATGATCCTGAGTTCAGTTATGTGCGTCTCGTGAGCAAGTCTCATAAGCATGACTCGCGAGCATGTCTTGCGAGTAAATTTTGTGAGGAAGTCTCGTGAGCGCGCCTTGTGAGCATGTTTCACGAGCATGTCTCCTTCGTAACTTTTGTGAGCACGTCTCAATAGCATTTCTCGATCACAAGTGTCGCGCACAAGCCTCGTGAGCAGATCTCGTGCGCAAGTCTTGCGAGCGCGTCTCGAGCACAAGTCTCGAGCTCACTTCTCGTGCGCGAGTTTCGTGAGCACATCTTACCAGCATGTCTCGTGAGCAGATCTTGTGTGCAGTGCTGGTGATTTCGTGTGACACGAAGCTCCTGTCGTGACTTAGATAAACAATTTTGCTCGTGTGGTTGTTATTGAGAGCGCACGTACCATGCGATGTTCCAGGATAATTCAATCCTGGATCGGTGTGCTGTGAAGATCCTCGACCTCCGCATCAGCTGAAGGATATTTTAATGTAAATGTTTGTCAGCGGCAACTCGCTTCAACTTTCCAATACTGTTAGGAGCGAATACTGTATGTTTACTCCAGAGAAAATCCATGCTTTAAATTACGTTTAAACAAATGTTCGTATTATATTTCGAACCCTTGAATCATTTCAATTACTTCCTTACCTGCAGCATAAGCTCATACAAAATTCATGCGTCATACGGCTCCTAAGCTTTCAATAAGCTCGTGATCGACAGTCTCAACAACGCAGGAACTGAGAGCAAGCCGCTAAGTCCAGCAAAGCCTGAGGATGAAATTCTTTTATTTGTTCTCCCGTATTAAGTCTTATTTATCAAATGATTATTTTCTCGTTCAACGTTTGCAAAAGACTGCCACTGAGCTGACAGAAGGCAGTATTAAATCTTGGAGTATATGAGCTTTACAGCAACAGAGTGTTTCTCCTAAAGTTCCTAATGCCCAGCGATTTAGTTTCTAACATGTTGTCAAATATTTGGGACTCTAATTTTCGTGTCATTTGGAGTAGTTGGGCAGAAAATATTTTCTCCTAAAGCAGTAAGTCTCAACGTACCTGACGCCAAAGAACATCATCCAGGCCAAAGAACAGAAACTCATAGAAACAGTCCCACTGCAATAAATATTTTTGAAATCAGTCCTCGGTCATATTATTTGTGGCTCGAAATTAATCCAACATAATCTTCGTCACCTCAAAATATCAAGAATTCGCTTGGTCATATTTCCGTTGCGGTAAAGCTCGTGTTTCGAACAAAAATTTGTGAGAGTCGAGAATGTCGACGGTGTTGTCGGTGGTTTATAAAATCTCGTCCCTGAGATCAGCGTGGGTCTCTTTATCAATAAAAACATCTCAGTGAAGTGAGAAGCCAAATGCGTGGTGGTCCAAAAACAGCCATTATTTTTCAGGGACAGTGTAAAGGAATGACTGTACTCGAACGCTTTTAAATAGACTGGAACTGAAGGTAACACTAAGTACAACTTCATAATAATTATTGTTGATCTTCAGTTGTATTTCACTGACGCGAAAGTACCCAAGATTAATATGTCGGAGCGCAAGAATGCATCACAGCTCATGGAAGCGGGGCCTTCATTCACGAAACTTTCATGCCTGTCCAGCATTTCCCCTGAAGCAAACAGAAGACGCAGTAAAAATTCCAACTTTCAATTGCCTTGTTTTGCTCGCGTTTTAAACAGGCGAGCAAAACACAGCGGTATCTGCGGACCCCAGCCACACGCTGCCCAAAAGTGCAGCTCCGCTCCTCCCTCGAGCTTCACCTGCTGGTCCGAGAGCACGATTAACTTCATCAAATTCACTTTAGAGTTTTCTGTTGCTTGATGTATGGAAAAGAAAGTAGCTGATACAGTAACACTATAATATGCCGCAATCCTATAAACCCAAGGAGGGAACACACGAGTTCGGGATAATATGCAGTCATGAGTATATCTTCCGTCCACATGACTGGGGATAGTCTTCTTTTATCTGAGTTTCAGTAAATCATCAACGTAACTTTTGTGTGATTCAAAAATTATTCAATAGAAAGAAAGGTAGGATTTGAATTGTCTCCGTAACCGTATACCATTAGATTCGGCTAGATCAATAAACCAATCAATCAATAAGTGAGCAGCACAGCCCGAGAGATTCAAATGAATACCCATTGGTGCAACCAAACAACGGTTTCAACTCTTGCACCGAGATTAGATGAAAAATTATTTTGAGGATTTACTTGCCTACTTATTTTTCGCTCATATGAATGCGTAGTATCTCTGGGTTCTTTTAACATAAAACCTCTAATATTTTCACATTCAAAACTAAAATTCTTTTCATGGTTTGGCACTATCGATTATCTGTATTTAACACAGCTAAATTTTGTATCAAGCTAGTAATGGATGCAAAACAGCGTCTGTTAGGAATATATTGTCCATTTGTTCGTAGATGTAAGATGCAACAGAGCTCCAAACAATGATACAACCGAGAGACACTTCCTTCATCCCTCTTCTGTCCTGACATGCATGTCACGGTGGCCTTTGCGTCTAGCTTATGATCCCACCTGCAAAAAACTGAACTACAGCCTCTTGGGCAGACACTCCATGATCTCGGAAAACTATTCACGCGTCTCCAACGAGATGCTTCAGGAAACTAAATCAGGAAAATCTTTCGGCATTTAGGTAGCGCCACAAATAAAAATGAACGCTTTTCTCCCTTCTAGAGGCTGGAGTACATTAGCTCGGCAGGAAGGGGAGAAAGCCGAAAAAAGAGCAAATCGCAAAGTTTTGGGCGGACCATTTTTTTCGAGCAAACAGTCGGTCAACTCTATCAAATCAGGAAAATAACTTGTGGGCCCGAAACTTGGCCTCATAAAGTCTTGAGTGCCGGGCCAATCGCCGGCGTCAGCAAATGGGGCCACGTCAACAGGTTGACAGGAGCTGAGAGATTTGCGAGTTCAGAGACGTGCGGCACTGACGCGTGTACGCCATACTTGCAGCCACATTTGTGGTCTGGGCAGAATAATTAACGGCTATTCCATCGGGGAAATTTGGTTCTTAAGGTTAAAAAACATCATAGTTTCTCTATACCAAGTATTGATGCACGTACTCATGAAAAAATGAAGAACCGATCGAATTGTTTTTTTTCTGCAAGAATGTGTTCCAGGTAGGTAATAATCTCCTGGCTGAATGTCAATTTGATGATACTCAGAACTTCGTGACTCACTGTTCTAAAGCAAATTCTGCTATGGATTGTGAAACGAATTCTACAAAAGTCGATTCTCAAAAATAGGATTGAAACACAGGTTTGCATCATCGCAATTACTGAAGGCCGGTATGTCATCGCTTCAAATTACAAAGCCACATAGTGGGAGGAAACTTCTTGAATTGAATGAAATTGCCCATCAATACTCCTTTGCTAACACACGAGTAGAGAAAGCATAACTTCCTGCAGTTGCAGGATCACCTCTCGTCTTGGATAGTCCTACATTGCATGGCGGGGGAAACGGAGCGGCAGGATCAGAGCTTGTGCCATTCTACGTCAAAGGATACATTATCAATGCATAATTAGCACCTAAATCTAATTTCAACAGTTCTCTTCGATCGAACTTCTGTCAAAGTGCAAGTCGCCCAAATTCTCTCCCACGTGCCTGCTCATCAGTATTTTAGACCAAAGTTAAAAAAAAATCCTAAGATAACGAGGGACGCCTTAATTTTAGGATAATTTATTTCGTACTCAATTTTACCTTGGATGGAAAAACAATCGAAATCTCTTCACATTAACTATTATATTGAAATTCAATTGCTATTACTGACCTACATAAGTGCTCATCTCAACAGACCATGCGTTCCGTTGCCTTATTCATTTTCAGTCCTCTGAAGACTGAATTTTTTTGCAGAACGTAGCGACTGTGAGCAAAGCAGCTTTTTATTTCCGAACTAGAAGTCAGTTATGCATAGTAATCCATTTACAGAAAGGAATTATCGTTTCAGTTCAATTTCAGTAATTTTAGCTCAAATAATTATAACCTTTGCGGCTGGAAAAAACGAGGTAAATTTTTGCCGTAAAATTCATTGCGTGCTTAGACATTCTCATCCTGATTCTACACAGAAATTGAGCAAGCCTTACCATTTTCAATCGTCATAAGTCTCTCACACCTCTTAATTTAACTGCAGAGTAAGTACAATAAGCGCAAACGACCCAGTCTATCTGCTTATTTAAAGTGCTGTGACCTTCATTTCTAGTCCCGCGCTTATTGCAGGTCGACTTTTGCGGACTGTGGGGCGTGAATTAGAGCAGGACTGGTATTAAGCCGGTAAGTCTTGGACTAAAACGGGTTATTACAGCCTGAGCACGTGCTTTACGACGTGCAGCGAGCCCTCCCAAACTACTGCAGCAATCGAGAGGCTGTGAGCCTGTTGCACTCCTCTGGGTGACCGTGGAGCGAGACGCTCTTTCTCTACACACTGAGTGGTAGGAATCATTTTTAAAATAGATACAACACTTCAGAACACATGACAAAATGAGATTCCTCCCAAATAATTTTCAATGGAGCAGTATGTACTCGCATCTATAATAAATTTCCGGGATAACATGTCAGCCGTCATTAGGAATCAAACTAGATTCACATGAACTCATGGAACATATTGCCTTGAGAGAATAACTGTTGACAACGCGCGTACGTCTCGCAACCTAGAGTACCTGAATGATATTTTGCTAATGCATGATGGTTCCACTTGCTGAATTGTCATTTAAACCTGCACCATTGGGCACTCACAACTAGAATACGATTTCGGGAGCTACTGCTCTATTCCTTCATGAATTCCTTTCCTCTTTTACCTCATTTTCTAATTTATGGAGCCATTAGGTGGAGGAAGCAGTCTGAAATGACGAAAAATATACCCTTTATCATTCAACAACAGTTTTATTTCTCCTTTCTCGTTGTTGATTTTTACTGTCTCAAAAACGAATCAATTGAAACACATTCAGAAAGTGCCCACAGCAACCCAAACACACGGGTTACCCAACATAGCAGAGAATGAGGGCAATTCTGTTTTCTTAAACGATCGCATTAACTTCAAGTGAAGTTACAATATTTTAACTAGGCATTGTTGTGGCCACACAACTGTTGACGTCTCTCACGCTGCGGGAACTGCAGACGCAAATTAGGTATCGACTTACTCGCGGCCGCCCTGCAACCCGACGCTAAAAGTATATGACAGCGTTTGAACTCAGGGATGAGAATGCAAATAATGTTCAACATTTCATTCATCACTCTAATACATTCATACTTCTGAATTTTGACTGGTTGGATCATTGGGGTAAGTTTTAACTTACATTTTACATTGAACACAAATTTCCTAATTTATACATACTGAATATGCTACTTGATTTGATATTCTAAACGCCACAATGCTCTAGACTTTCTTCGTTTACAGAGTTGCTCCGGAACTCCACAAAAGAGTCATTTAAAATAATAAATACAGAATGCGTAGTGTCTCATTCCGCTGCTCTGTATTCCGTCTCACTCCGCTATGTCTCACTCCGCTGTGACGCAAGTATTCTGTAGCGGAGAATAAGCCAAGTGTGTGCATAGACTTGAACACGCTAAGGAGGATACAGTATCTTGAGAGATTTCCGATGCTAGCGCTTGTGGTTAATTTGCATACTACCCATAGAGGAGAGGTTTTCAAAAGTATTACACACGTTGCACTACAAAGCTCGCCTTTGGGATGGCATCTGCATTGAACTGCCGTCAATTCAGTGGAGCTCTCACCATTGGCTCTTCGAGATCTGGCTGCATATAGAACGAGATCTGGCTGCACATAGAACATCTGCGTCCTGAATTCTAGCATACATTGTCTGTCTCTTCAACTGTCGGAGAGCGCATGCATCGCTTACTTTTACCACTGATGTTTTCTTCCAACATGTCATTCGGTTGCTGCTTTTACGTGAGTTTAATATCCTTTGAGTTTGAAAATGCCTTGACGTATTTGAAGTACGTTTTTCCTTAAGTTTTGTACAAGAACATTGAAAAATATTTGACTAGAATGATGAAATGCTAATTATAATAAACATTGGCAGATTGTAGATTGAGGGCTTCTATAATGGTTCAAGACTTTTAGGGCTTGTAAATTCCAAACTTCTTATTTGAAACGCCATGAGATGGAAAAAAAAAACTGGAAAGAAACTCAAGCTACAGTGCATGTCTAGATGCGTTTTCACACCAGCGGGCCTCTAAAATGCCGAGAAAGTGTCATAAGAAATGTGGGATACCGAGTCCTGTGAGTGACTGTAGATGGCTTGAGATATTTTCTCTGACATTAATTGATGAGAATCTCTAAGAACGATTTAGTAAAAAATTACCTGAAATGTGGTGACAAGACAGCTGTTTAAAAACATCAAAGCTTTTAGAAATTTTACAGAAGCATGCAATACAATCGATCAACCAGTACCAGCCGCATTCCTAACACTGCTTTTCCCGCAACACATCAGCACCACCCGCACAACGCCCAGTCCCACCAGCATCTTCAGAGCCCTCTACAACCGCATCCACCATATCTTAACAACCACTGAATAGAGCAACTAAATTCTACCCTCTGAGATGAGTAGCTTGGTTGTCCAAAATCGACTCGACAGCTGAGAAATTCTAAGGAAACCACGAAATTTGAGTGGCGTTTCCGATAGGCTTTGCCCTTCTTTAGGGCTGCAATATTGCACGTTGTTTTCTTCAAGTTTCAGTTGTCTTGAGAGAACAAAGGTGTTTCTATCAGCTTGTAACATGTGGACAAAAGTTCTCACTCAAATACTGCATGGACAAATACAAATATTTGTATATGTACATTTGTGAACTCCGAAATGGATAATTAATGAACAATTAAGCGAATACATGGGATGGTTTACTTTGATCCTAGTCAGGAGGAGATGAGGTGGCTTTGAACGAGAAAGAGTTAAAAAACGATAGTCTTGAGATGGATCCTAAAACAGACCTAACTTCTTTGAAATTACTGGACAGGGTGAGTAGAAACCTTTCATTAGAATGCCCTTGTCTTATAACAGAAGATGTTGACTATACTTCCTCTGTATACACGTACCTTCCCTAGTGCCTGCGAGCTATTGGTGTCTGGCAGTACAGGACTTAAGTAGCAATACGCGAATGGGGCCCTCAACTCATTTCTGTTGAAATATTAAAGTCTTTCTTATACTCCCTTTGATTTGTCATTGCATCAACAGCTCTAGATTTGTCACCCATTTACTGCCCGAAAACATCATGCTTTCACAAAGCTGACTGGACGAACCATGCAAGTTGCCCCCAACCGACACCACCATGGCTGCATCCGCAGCAAAACCTTGCATCTCTGCCCACGCTGATCCTGGTTTACGCATGCTAAATCCCCGTTGTATGTGATCAGCTCAGTTAATGTTTCACTGCCATGAATTTCTAGCCTAGCTTGGAAATGTAGTAGGTTTGTGTTGGCCCTGAAGCAGGTGACATCTTCTGTCATTTTCAGGAGGATACCAAGAGCTGATTTGGAGTTTCCATCCGTTGAGAAATGACGCTCACTGAACACACTTCAATTTTTTCGGCAGCCACAAAGGTACAAAGTAGAGACTTAAACCAGAATTAATGAAATCTGAAACAGATCTCAAATTTGAGTCCCTTGAAATAGTCGACGTTCGTCCCTTAAAGGCACCCGACTGAAGAATCAAACTTAGGAAAGTTTGGGGAATACATCAGCGTTGTAGCCAGACTCTGCCTTTGAGACTTCCTCCTCTGCTGGGAAAACAGCCCAACTTTCGAGAAACTTTCATGAGAAGCAAATTTTTCGCTGCCGAATCTTGAAGACGAAAGGCGGAAAAGTTTTTTCTTAAGGCTTTGGCCTTGACACTGTGGGCTAGATTTATATTTTTGAAATGAATGAAGAACAGTGGGCATCTACAACCAGTAAGATATAGTAGTATTTGAAAGCATATTTGTGCAGCGGCAAATACAGTGGCTTCTTTGTCCCACTTCATCTTAATGCAAGATTGCAGTTTGTTCTAACAATTTAACATTTGAATGTTCAAATCATGAGCAGCTCAGCGAATTATGCTCTGAAAAGACCGGAAAGCCATTTTTTTAATGCTACTGTCGCAATGTTTAAAAACATGTTATTGTATCACAATTTAATTGGACAGTGAATTTCTGAAGCAATAACGAGGTTTTCAACCTTGAAGTTAACTCCTGAGATGATAAACATTGGAAAATAAATTACAAATAATCTTAAAAATTTTACTGTGCCTCAACATTTGGTATTTATATTTAATTCTCTTAATGAACAGAAACCACACAAGGTCGAAAATTTCCACCTATCCTTCAGCATATTTCCCCCACACCATTAAGCGTTCCACGTGCTGTTAAGAACATTTTCATTACAAACTTCACACGAGCATTTTGTGCAGTTTGGGCCGCGAGTGCTGAACTGAACAAAAGGAATGCAAGAATGCCTGTTCTCCATTTGCACCAATAGCAATCAGTTTCCTCATTTTGATTTGCTCGAAATTTATTGCATGAATGCTCAGAAATATACATCGGTTTCGTTTTCTTTTGTTATTCATCGGGAGAGGAATGGGAGGATTAGAGGAAAGGAAACATGGTAACTGAAAGACTGCATAGCGCTGGACGTGATGGCAGAAGTTAATAAGTGTTATAACGATTGAAAATGCATAACTTCGCTGTCTATTTTATTGTTTATTGACGCCAAAGAAAAAAAAAATATCCCGAGATAGGGTTTCGTCAGTATTAGTGACCAAAATACTGGCAGTTGTCAGGTATTATTTGAACTTGGGTAAATGTTTTGTGACACAGTTTACCGTTTTTCACTTTAGAACTTCGTCGTCGGGAACGACATACTGTAATTCTGCTACGTTCGAGGTTTAAAAATCTTGTGAAAATAAAAGCTGGTTAAGAATTTTTTTCATCACCTTTGAAAAGAGTAAGTGAAAGCGTTTAACTTTTTAGCAAAAATCCTCCATTAAAGTTATTAAGTTCAACCAAATTCAATGAGCGAAAAATATAGATGGCTCTGAGCGTGTATTTTTATGAAATAATAATACTAACTCACTTTTCATTAATGTGTGTTAGTTAATTTTGAAAAATTTTTCACAATATGCGTTGAGTTAGTCGCTTTGTTTTCAGCATCACAACCATGTTCTTTGATGAACTTTGACCCAGATGTGGGCATAGTATCAAAATATGGCATGAAAAGTATGAGTTTCCAATTTCTTTGCGTTTGGAGACATTAAGGAATGCCTTGCGTGTTCTTATCAAAGTCAATTACTGTAAAAGTGCAGTTCAATCTGTTCCAATGATCACCAAGAAGAAAGTTTTTCCATTTTCCAGCGGGTCGACGTCGCAGGAGGGTCGTTCCAGCTGATGTAGAGACCATCTTTCGCCCTGGCGCGGTCCGGTGTGCCTGGAATGTTGGGGTGAGGGTGTGGCTGGTGGGGAGGGTGGGGAGAATGCAGAGGGTGGGGAAAGCGCATAGTGTGTGAAAGCTGGGGAAAACTTGGAGTGTGTGGAAAGTGAGGAGAGAGTTGAGCTTGTGGAGGGTGAAAAAGGTGTGCAGAGCTTAGATTGTGAGGAAGTGTAGTGAGTAGGGCGTACTGAGTGTGGAGGAGTGGAGACTTTGGACAGTTAGGAAGGTGAAGCTGGTGGAAGAGTCAGTGGTTGTCAAGGAATAAAGTGAAGTAAAAGTTACAGAAACAGAGGCTGAGGTCTGATATGATGTGATTTATTGTTCTGAACAGCAAACGTGGGATGCTTGCAGCGTTAAGAATCAAAGGCTTTTTTCCCCCCTAATTGTCTACAGTATCGGTTAAACAAATCTGCCTGGCCATTCTGACTGAACTTACTGGATAAATATGACAAAGCATCACGCTTTACTTGCACTGATTGCCAGACACAGTTTAGTTTTTGGAGGACCATTTGGGCAGCGCTGCAGAGTGGCCTCCCACGGACGGACCAGCTAAGTAATTCATGCAGCTGTTTTACTATCTCCAAGCATCGCGCGTTTTGATTTTGCAAACTTGCAAAATTTAAACCATACCTCTTGCAATCAAAGTGAGGTTTTGAAGCAAAAGGGTAGACTAAATGCCTAAAAGATACTCGGAAAATAAAAATTTCATTGGGACTTTAACTGAAGTCGATTAACGCATTTAGAGAGGCTCAAAGAACGAGCTTGGGGCTGAAGTGTGCCACCAAAAAGCCATTGATTAAGTCCCCTGTGCAGTTCTCGAGCATTGAAAACAAGTTCGAAGCCCAATTTATCATCCTAGGCACCCGATATCATTTATCACGGGTCCTAAAAAATTCATCGAGAGCCTTTGCTGAAGGTTGCAAGGCTTGATTGCTCTCTAAGAAATGACTCGAAGGGGACAAAAAATAAACGAACTCCTTCAGAAATGGGGTAAATAGGAGAAGATGTGTAGGGTGAGGGGAACAAAGGGGTGGATGTCGGGAGGATGGAAAAATAAGTGGGAGATGTGGAAGGTGAGGGGAAAGGGGATGGTTAAAATATGGAAAGAACTGGGGGGTCAGGGGAACAAATGGGAGATTGAGAGAACGAATGAAATAATGTTAGTGAGAAGAGGAACGCAATGAAGGTGACAGAAAGACGAAAAGTTAAGACATCAAGCTTCTCCGTACGCTGCAACGTAAACCTTAAATAATCACTCTAGTATTTTTATTTAAGTTCATTTGATTTCAAAAAGTGGGACAACGTAAGCGTTGTGTGTGGTGAATAACATTTCTGTGCAGAACACTTTAAAGGTATTTCATTACTATTTTAGTGATAATGTATATTAAATTTTCATCATTGCTGTAATAGTAACCGTTATTTGGTCGTACATAACCATGATGAAAAATTGAAATTATCGCTACGAATGAGAGGAAATTATTTGCATTGAATCATCATTCATTCTCACGCAAGGAATACATATGAACATCACCTTTGGGGTTGTGTTAAAAGTAAGCTACCCTGTTACGTTTATCCAAATTTCCATCAACTAGGCTTTCAGAATGATGGCCCGCACGTTTGCTTCCTCTTTTAATGCAAACCAAAATGATGGAAAATTTAAAAGGCAAAGAGACAAATTTGGATGCTCATGAGTGACATTTATCTCTCAGCCGGTCTAGAGTATCGCAGCAAGTTTACTAATTCTTCAAAACTATTCTCATTTTTACTTTCACTCGTTGGGGTTCGTCGACTTTGCACGATTATTACAGTGACGTACGAAGTTCATCTCGAAACTTAAGCGTTCTGAACGCGAGGCGGAATTCCACACGATTCGGTGAGGATATTATTGACCTTTCCACCAAATGTGTCGAGGTGAGATGTGAACGCATTTGGCGCTTAGTCCCAAACAATTCTTTCTCATCGGATGGCAAGAGTGAAGTCGTTGAAAGTCATTTTTGGAAAATTTGGAGACGCCTAAATCCTTCCGTATTGTTTAAATATTTCAGCCGGGGCAAAATTCAAAATTTTATGCGAAACTCGCAGCTAAGTTTTCATTTTTCTTTTTAGGAAAACAGTGCTCGAATTTGTCTCCAAAATGACAAGGGTTTGAAAGCCTCAGTGTATACTTTTGACGCATTTTAACAAATGATTCAAAAACGCAACATTTTCATAATTCCTGCGTTTAAAAAGCTGTCATCGTTAAAACTAAATAAAGCAGCTTGAAGCTTTGCCCTGCTGAGGAAAAGGTGTCTATGAGCCCGTCACTTGGGAACACATTGAGCAAAATTTTCATGAGTCAAAAAAATTTGTTCGTTGTTGCCTGCGTAGTGATGAAACTGATAAAATGTGACTTTTACATGGCAGTTAGATTTATAAAATCTAATTTATTTTCCTAATCCTGGAAAAATTGAGCAGCTCACAGTCATTTTCTTTTCTAAGTTAAAACTATTTTCGTGGGCGTATTGTCCGAGAGTTCGGTGCTTAAGTGAGAAAGTGGCTGTGTTGAAAATTATGTCGTCAACCTATCTAATTCAGACTGTGAAAGATTTTTATTATGCCCGGATCATCTTCAAATTTAAATGATGAGTTTATGCAATGACAGATGGAAATTTATACATCTTTTGCGCTCGATGTTTTCAGAGTCGGCCGCTGTTTGATTTGAAGGGATGTGAAGTGCTGAAATTTGTAACGATTGAGGATGATCGTCAGACTCAAATAACATTCCAGCATTGATGAGAGATGAATCGTTTGATCTCATGCAAGTGGATTAGGTTTGCGGGATCTGGCACGGGGCAAAACATTTCTAAGAGAAAATTACCTCTGAGACATCGAAAATTGCGGTCGAAAATTGTGGTAAAAGCTATTTTCCTTCTATATCGTCGGCGGTTCAAGATTTTGACAAACTTCATCACACTTCAGCTAGCGCATTCTTCACTCTCGGAGTTATTCATTTAAAAAAGAAATTACTCAACGATAGCAAAGGTTGCTTTCGTAGAGAGGAAATAAATAGAAGAGCAATTTGCATTACATGTCACTCGGTGGTTTTTTCTTAATTTTTCCGGGGAAACTGCTTCATATGTTTTCGATTTATAAGAGTCTTTTAGCAATTAATAAACTTAGATTAACATTGTTTGAAAACCAGCTAAGAATTAATCTTCTAGTGCATGCTGTCCCACCAGTGCTCAGACAGCGTGAGCTTGTTTATTCAATAGCTAGTTGAGAGAGTGTTACCGGTAACATCAACTGCAGTGCATCAACATGTCACCCACACGAACCATGAGATGCGCTTACGCCATATCTGATACCAAAACTTGCCCATGAGAAAACCAACATAAGCAATATTTTTTAAATTATGTCAGTTAGCTTCATCGAAAATTTATTCGAACCATCGCAAAATACGTGATGTCAGTCCCGACATGTGATCGATTGCTCTTTTTAGTTCAGCGTTTGGCATTGCAAAGGTCTGCAGAAAAGCTGCGTCTCTGAAAAATGAAGTGCCTCATTTATTTCGATACTCTTCTCATTAAGATACCACAAAACTGCAATGGAATTTCTCATTGATAAAACGCTTACTTTCCAATGCATCTCTTAAAAAGTAAATGACTAATTCATTTCGATATTCTTTCTATTTGCATGCCACAAAGCTGCTATTAGTTTATTATTGATTATCCGCTTACTTTTCATCACCACTGTTGAATTTTGAGTAATGCAACACAAACACAAACACAGAGAGAACAATGTCGATATCACTACTGACTAATGTTGGGGAGACTAAGATTTCAGGGTTTGTCTCTTATTAAGGCATTGAGTACTTTTTGTATTTAACTTGGTGCTTGAAACTGATTTAATGGTCTCCAATATCATTTAATACTTAACTGCGCTCTCGTGGCAAAATCTCCATTGCCATGAGCGGAACTGTTAAAATTTATCGATAATTGGTAAGAATCGAAGCCTTAACAAAGGAAAGGAAATTTGTGGCAATGACTTAAGTTCTAAAGGAACTTAAACGTGAAGATGGTTTTCAATATGATCAAATTGCTGGTTCAAATCAAATTTTTGTTATTATGATTTGTATGAAATATGAGTCGTTTCTCGGATTCTGTATTGAGTTTAAGTCGCTTGTTAATCGAAAACTTTCCGGTGTGAACAAATGAATGCCGAGTAAATAATATGGCTCAAAGCAGTGATTGAATACATGGTATCAGTGATTGAATATTGCATTGTTAACACTTTGAACAAATATTAATCAGAAAATATGACCAATACTGTGGGTAAGATATAAAAGCAGCTTTGCTGAAGACATTGAGTTTGATAGCTCAGTTACTGCTTGAGGTAATGACTTTGCAACAAGTATAACGTTAGAAGATACAGTCAGATTGAAAAAATCATCTGAAAAGCAACATCAGAACGAGTGATAGAGCAGGATGTTAATGCTACGAGATTGATTGTCAGAAACGCTGAAAGCCCCTGCAGTCAAAACGTTGGCAAAAGTACTAATGATCGGTTCATAACAAAGACATTACAAATCATCGTACCTCGGACAATACTCACTGAGAAGCGTCCGTTTCCCACTCATTTCTGCGAGACATACAATGGTCACGAACAATGGTTGGTTAGCACAATGGCTGTGGTACCGTTTTTTGGGTTATTAGGAGCCTCAGACACAACGCTCTGTCGCTAAAGACTCGGTCTGATTACAGTATACAGCGCGCTGTGCTCGCCATGTGGCATTGAATCGTGTTCTCTTTGGCTATGCAGCACGGGATGCGCTTGTTAAGTGCTGGGATGAGGGTTGAATGACGTTAGTGAAACTCGGCCAAGCTATACCAGGTCGAAATGTTTCCAATTCAGTCTCATACAGGACTTACTGTGAAAATCCATCAAACTTAAATGACAGTCTCGTGTAGAAATAAGACGTTCTGCTGCGTTTAAGACATTATCACACAGGGGGATAAGTGCAATACTTTGAGACTATTGGAGAAATGCCTAAGGAGTATAGTAACATGTGTGTTTATACGACCTTTGGACTGAATAGGTCGACTAGGAATGTGATGTCAAGAATCTCTTCCGTATACATGAATAAACAATACGACATTGCACAATTATTCTAATAATACTACCTCGCATGATTATTCTAATAATACTTCCTCGCATAATTATTCATATAATACTACCTCGCACAATTATTCTTATAATATTCCCTCGCACAATTATTCTTATAATACTACCTCGCACAATTATTCTAATAATAACACCTGGCATAATTATTCTTCGAATAGATCTCAGTCGTTATACTTCGAATCACTTGGCACGAACTGCAGTAAATGGAGGAAGCACACAAAAATTGATCTCATCCGTCCATGCAATAGGTGCACGACTGACAAGATCTCGCATCGCGCATGGGATAACTAAGTAAAAATTAACATTTTTTCGTGCTATTTGCATCATAATTTTCGATTTGCTCATTTAACTCCAGAAGATCTCATTGAAAATCTGTTATGAACATCGCAGAAAATCTTATTTATGGATCCATTTAAAATATTGCCATAGAGGGGTAGCTAAAAAATGAGTCGTTTTACGAACCTTAATGCAGCCTGAATTAATTCGTGGATATTGATAAGTGGACGGGAGATTTAAACATTAATTTTGACACTTTTCTCACATAGCGAGGGCTTTTGCATGTGATGCATGAACTTGCTGTGGAGAAATCAACAATGATTTTTGAGTTCAAATAAAATTATAACATTCAGCTGTGAAATAAAAAAATTGACCAAAGATGCGCAGCATTAGGTACCTTCACCATATGAGAGCTCTTATGATAACATTAATAAGTATAGACAGAATTAATTAAAAAATGAAGTTCTCATACCACAAATGAACAATAATTATTCCTTAAATGCTTCAATTATCACCACAATTTATTCACATTGTAAAGTGACAGTAATAACGGTCACCTCAAGGAAACATCAAATGTCTGAGAGCAAAAGGTTATTTTACCAGCACAACGCCGACACCGACATGCTGGAATAGAAAGAAAAAATTCTAGCAATAACGGTCACGGGAGCAAAATCTTTAAGCACCAGAATAATTTCGATCATGAACTAGAATTGATACTTTAAAACCGGCGGTATTTCGTCCAGTGATTTAAAACTGAAAGTTTTTAGCGCTGATTTTACAATTAGAAACTTTGTTAAGCCAGGAAGGTTCGCTCATAAGAAAGATATGATTGAAAAGTTATACGTTTAAAATAAGTGCGAAATCAAGGGTAGCGCAATAATAAGAACATCCATGAAGGAAAGCGCCGGACTTGGTGTGCGCAGAGTTACATGTGTAACTATTATTTTGCAGCTCTGAATTGCGACAGTGATCTGTTACAAAATAAAAACAGGTAATGATGATAAATTTAGAAAGTACGGCATTCATTTAAAATCATGGACGAAAGATTAATTGTTCCAAAAACAATAGAGTGAAATTGATACAATTTAACAATATGGCCATTGGCCAAAACTGCAAAATAATAGTTTTGAGCCTTATAAGAGCGTAATGGAATAATTTGTATAATTTTTAAAAGTTTAATAACATCGGTATTGTTCTCATCGTAATTGTTTTGCAAGATCAACTATTGACTTAGACAATAGCCCTGGCGTGTATCGAACTCAAGCAGACTTCGTCAAAAAAGCATTGGAATTTTTGCAACATCAGCTTTTGCTGACTCAGAACTTGCTTGCGACAAAAAAATGGTGTATAGGAAGAAACTACACACTCATAGAGTGGGAATGTGAGCTGTAGGATCAGTGTACTAATGTTAAATCTACCATTTATCGTTCAATGGAGTGTATGCAAAATCCTTTCAATGAAAAGTGTGATTTTCAAAGGAGCGAGAAGATTCAAGTATTACTTAGCATCAACAACATTTTTATAAATTTGAATGAATCCTAGCAGGGGAAAAAATAATCATCCCCATGCATACTCCTGTGCCCACTCAATTTCCTTATTACAACTATTCACAACGCAGACGTTGCCCAATGAGTTTAATTGAAACAGTAACCCGTTCATTTTCATGACTATTATGACAGTATCACCAGAGATACTCAGTGAATGTCACGAAATTACGTTGATGCATGCTTTTGTATTTTTCAGCGAAGCTTAAAAAAAATTCCGTAAAACTGTTTCTTGTTTTTTCACAGACACCCTTGCACGAGGCATAGTGCAACTCACCGAGAAATCAGGCTAAAAACTATTCTCAGTTCTGCTCGTCGTTATATAAAATGTTCAGCGCAACTCCTCTTTATTAAACGTCACGCGGGACACTGGAATGTAAATAGCGAGGCCCCTTAAATGCAATTGGGGATCCTTGACTAAGAGCATGGAGATCGTTTAGTATAAAATGTTCGCAATGTGGGAGGTGCTACTAAACATCATTAGCACACGACTTAGGATTCATCTCACTTCCAACTTTTAAATTTTACGACGATATTGCAGTGACTATTGGATGATATATCCTGAGACAACAATGTTGGTCGCTCGCTCCTGATCAATCAGTAAGGATTTCTAACTAACTTTTTGTTTTTATTTTATTCGATTGGAAAAATAATAAAGATTTTCATAGTTCATTTACTTTGAGTTTCAAATTAAAATTTTTTAATTTATTAAGATAGAAGTAACACTGACTGTGAACATTTCACCGCACACTGAACTTTTCGAAAAGAGCGAGGTAAAAAGTGAATGCGTTGACACTCATCACTCTCCAATTTAGGAAGGACTGATTTGGTACGCTTTAAATTCATCGTCAAGGCATTCGAGTTGCACTCTGTGTTAAAAAAGACATTGTAGATTGCGAAAAGCAGAAAGAACAGCCTAACCTTAGCTCTTAAAACTTAAGCAGCGGTCTTGTTGAGATTCTGAGATGTTAGGAGGATGGGATGTTGTTTTGCTATGTAGATGATAGCACCTGTTACACAGCTCGGTCTCACGGTAAAATATGGCTCAGCACAGAATGCTTCATCGTGTGCTGTTTGGCATGTTTATTTCATTCGGATATGCTGAGTAAATCTTGCTCGTGCTCACATACTGACCCGGCAGTCCTGGCACTCGAGACGTATTTTGCTTGACAAGGCTGTTGTTTCTTGTAGCGAAAAGTTCACCACACGAACCCTAAAGCTTGAATGAAGTACTTCAGCGCCACGTGGTAAAAGTTCTCCGCTTTTCGAAGTGCGCGCCATATTTCTCCGCAATATACGAGTGTGACACTCTCTGTAAGCTTTCCTGATCCTTGTATCATGCTGGGATCTTCATTCTTCATAGAATTGCTGCACTTGGGCAATGTTAGATGGGTGTTCATGGGTCAGTGTCCGGGTGTTGCGGGTTCTCCTATAATAATCTCGTCATCAGGTTCAAGGTTCTAAAGTCGACTCTCGATAAGGTTCTACGACTCAAGTTGCTCCTACTGCAGAGAAGGGAGATCATGGCGGGTTTTCATAATTTGTTAGAAAACGGAAAGATAAGATTATAGCAAGAAAAGTGCTACTGGACAGCATATGTTTAGGTTTGTCAACACAAACCTAACACGGAAAAAGTGATCGGCCTCATGGCCTTCTCCCTGAGCTGGTAGGGACCAAGGGGGCCACATTGCCAGGAGACATGCTCCTCTCTGAATAAATTTTGAAGTTGCATTCTGAAGGCAGCAAGCGTACAAAGTAGACTCGTGATAGGCTCGCCAGTTTCGTATGATTAGAAAGGTTCTGAACCGAGCAGACAGGACAAAGAAGTAAAATTTAATAATTTTAAGATCACATGGGGGGTGTAAGGTTCATCAGATTGATGAACGGGCTCAAGTTATTCCTTAAAAGTATCCCCGTCGTTCCCTAAAACAAACATGAAACAAACAAATCAAACAAACATTTTTCAACAACGGACTTGTAAATGCTGCGTTTGATGACATTCTCTGAAAATTTCCCATCTAAATTAAAAAAAATGATAGTTTCCCACCCACCAGCTGTACTATCAGAACAAATATTCAATGTTCCTTTAAACAGGCGAATGTTTCCTCGAACAAATAGTGAGAAAGAACATGAAATGAAGTTGAGGTATAGAATAAAGGAAACTTATAGTTATTTATCTAACAAAAAACACTATCCCGTCAATAAAGGACGACCAAGGTCATTAACTGCCTCTATTTGAATGTACAAATGCCATACATGACCATACCAGGAATCTCATTTATATTGCTTTGCACACAGTCAAACTCTCAAAAAGACCTACTGGGGACACAATTTCAAGAAGTTGAAGAATCCATGAAAAAATCATGCCACACTGACCGAAGAAAAATTGATTAACTACACAAAGACTATTTACTTTAAAACATACCCCAACTGATCTCAAATCCTTGAAGCAACCACAATGCTGTTGAAGGAGTTTTCTGTTAGCAATCAGACTACAGGCTCAAACAGAACATGAGAACTCTGCTACTATCCATGGCTGGAGATGGGCATTGTATGACCGTCGCAACGTGCACGTGACTACAAGTTCTGCTCACTGTTCTCATTCGTCAGCATTCAATACTGCGCAACATTCCACCAAATGCACGTCTTACTAATTTAAGCAGAGGTTGAATGTTGCCTGGTATTATAACAGAAGCACATGTACGTGTGTAAATTAGAAATTGAAAACTTCAGTTAACCATGCAAATCGAGTTCCTAAAAACTTCAGAAGGAGCAAAATATGCCAATATTGTCATTTCGCTTCGTGAGATAAATGGACGACCTTTTGAATTGTGCACTTTTTTCATCTACATTAAAATGACCGGAGTTGAAAAATCAATAATGCAAAAGATCTGACTACTAGTTTAGCCGGTAGCCAGTGTAACTTTTTTTTTATCAAGCTGCACATATTTCAGAAAAATGAGACAAGCACCGGTTCGTTGGGGCATCTAGCGTTTTTTTATGACGTCACAATAAGTACACGAACAATATTACAATCACTGCTGTGAGAACGTTTGCGCAGAGTTGTGTACATGATACCAAGGGCGCTTAAAGAACTACGTCCCACACCAGCAACGGCGATGGAAACACAGGTCTGGCAGAAGGGTGAGGGCGGTGCAGATGGTGCAGGAGGCCCTGGCAGCCGGTTAAAAGAGTGTAAATAATGTGTTTTCCAATTTTTTCCGTAAAGGGATGCATTTAAGGTTCTGTGAATACCAACAAACGTTAGTCTTCAAATAATCTCTGCCTGCGACACTCCTCAAAGATGGCGTGAACTTTTGATGAGTAATCACCCAGCTCAATTTTACTGTGCTTCGTCAGCACACTCTACTAGATAAATGAACAAACATATGAGAGATTTTATGAACTACAGTAGAAATTAAGGGAAGTTACTACTGTTTAATTAACCTAATTTTTCAAATTTCCTTAACGCAGCTCAAAAAATTCTTACAAATTCGTTTATCCCGTCTATAAAAAAGAGTGACCATTGATTTTTTATGCAAAAAATGTCGTACATAGCTGAAATTCTGAGCTTCAGGAAATTCTCGACGTCTGAAATAAAACTTAGCCTTTTATTTCAACGAAACAAAAAGTGCCGCGTTGATTTTCACGAATGTAATTGTCACTGGCAACGACGATGATCAAATTTAGCAAGCTGGGAAAAAACAGAGGGAATGGGAGTTGCTGAACCGATTACAGAGAACGGCCGTCAACTTAATTGATGAGAGTAAGCAATTACTGCAGGCTGCACACGGCGCCCCCCCCCCCCCCC
>JACJUY010000899.1:53856-108944 GCA_014220935.1 Platorchestia sp. MABIK
TCTGACATCAGTCATCGCCTCGCATATCTCCTCTGCCTTCTGGAAAACCCTCATGTGTTGATTTACAACAAATATTTACTACATATAAGAATATATGTTAGTATCCTCGCTGTTACAGCTATTATTCCTAGCCCAAATAAGGTGCAACCAACGCCACATTCTTTGGCTGTATTTCACTGTTCGCGATGCTGTTGCTGGAAGCTCGGTTCTATAGTCTTAAATTTAATCTCCAATTGTCATAAGTTGGTTTGAAGTCCGCTAACGAGTGCAGCTATAATTTTATTAATGAACGTTTTTATCAATGATTTTGAGTTTTTCCTCTGCTTTTGTTTGCAATCTCACGTCTCCTCATTGACTTGTCACGGCTTGGCATATTCTTGTGTATATAAATATTTACTGTAACTGGCGATTTAAATAATTTTATTTCCTCATTCATTACGTAAAATTTAATCGTCATCACTGTTGGTATCTCATAGTGCTAATAAATTTAACCAAGAATTACCATTAAGGTAATGTGATCACGATTCTTCATGAATATAAAGGCCTTTTATTTTTTTCCTTTCTATTTTTCTTACCCTATTGAGATACCAACTCTTCTGACGAACTAATATTGTGATGAATGTCATCACTCTTGGCCAGATCTACGGTAGAAGAAACAAGGTAGGTTCAAACCAGTCTTTTTTCGTTGACGGCGTGGTTTTGCTGACGTCACGGCAACGAACCAATAGCAGCGCTCATATTGCTTCTGGTAGCACTGCTACCCCCAAATCCGTTGCCACTATTGGCCTAGCGACATGGCGTTTTGCTGACTTCGTAACGTTTGTTTGAAATAAAGCCTTTCTATGGGCTAGCCGAACAAGAGGAGGTGTTTTTCTCCCATAGAGATGACCCTACCTTGTTTCCTCAACCGTGCTGTGTAGCACACAGTGGGTGTAAGTTTATATTTTAGTTGAAACTTATTGGTATAGATTGACGTTCGTTCTAACGTTTTCAAAATTAGAAGAATAGAAGAAAAGGGATTTGCACGTTCAAACTACTGATTTAAAAAGTTTACATGATGAAATTATAGTTCAAACAGGAAAACGCCGTTATTTTTGACCAGGAGGGTATATTGGTGCTTACTCGTACATTCTATTCAACACGTACATTCGTAACCAAATTTTTCTTTATTTGTACTCACATATTCTTTGCCTTGATGACGAGCGAATGCCAGAGTGCATTGGAAATGTGTCGTGTTTGTACACGGCACCAATAAACACTGTAACTATTGCAATTTACTTCGGGTCAAATTGAACTGCGAAGGGTATGAAAGAATTTAAAGAATTACCATCACAGTGTGTAGACATTAAGGATACTAAGCGTGATGATTGATCCTCATCGTTTGGTCACGGACGATTACTTTCTTCATTCATTTTCCTATTCTCATGTTCACTACTCAGTGCAGGATAAGGTAATATGTACTTCATTCGACGTTTTCTTGCTAGAGTTATAAATTCAATTTTGAAAGTATAAAAAACAATGTACAATACTAAAAATATCGTTGCATCAGAACACAGCCCTACATTGAAAACACAACACGTCACAGAGCTGCGCGTCCAGTCAATTGCGTGAACACGCAGTGGTGCCATCGCTCAGTTGACAACAGCCATCTAACTGAACCACTTTGCCAAGACTCTTCATTTCTGGCGCCGTTATTCGAGAGAAGCGACAAAAGCACAGCTGATTTTTGCTCCCGGGACCAAAGCTGGAGGCTCTCTCGGGGCAAGTGCAGCAAGCTGACGTGTGAAACATTTGTCTGAGAGCTAGAGCACTTGAGAAGTATATGACTTTGTTTGTGAAGCGTGCGTAAAAACTTGGGAAATATTTGCTTTTGTCGTTGAAATGTGCTCTGAAATTGAAGAGATAGAAGAGTGGTCCAGAAATGCACAAAAAAATTAAACATGCATCTTTTATCACTCAAATGTTTTAGAGCTTGTGAAGTGTTTGTTTTTAACGAAAGTACACACAAGAATTTTTAATACATAAGATGAGAAGGGAAAAATGATGAGCAATATAAATATTTAACTTTTGATTGAAAATGCACTGTGTTTAAGAGGGTTACCATATTTTGTATGCATTTGTGTGAGTTACAACTGAAGGAAGAAAAAAATACTGGTTGGAGACAATGCAGGAATGACTTGTATATCTGTTCACAAGCATGCCAATAAAATTGCGATGCACAATCTAAGTTGAGATTCGCGCAATTCAAAATTCAATGTAGGTTACTTGCACAATTCAAAATTCCTGTCATCAGTCGTGCAAAGCCCACGCACAATTCCTCAGTTCTTTACAGTGCATCCTCTCAAAATACAGACCCCAAGGTAAGAATTTCGTAGACTCAGTTTTCCGAAACATGCCTTTGGGTTCACTAAACTTCAAGGTTGACTATTGATTGTGTGCGAGGTTACATATGTACATTTCCGATGCTGTTTTTTGAAAGCTGTCCACTTCAAAGTCGCAAACACTTGTATTTTTTTAACGATAGCTCAAAAAATTGTTTGTCTGCATTCGATTTTGAACTGAGCTGTTTTATTACCATAGTTTGAATCAAGATTTGAACGCGATAATAATTTTTTTACGCTTCACCAAGTTGTGTACGAAAAGCACCGAACTCCAGTGAAACGAGAAAAAAACACAAAACTTTGCGTAACCAATGCAAGAGCAGGAGCCTTACTGAGGGCTGAGCGGGTCAAATCCTGCTACACAGTGAACTTGTTTAGAATACGCGATAGTTTAGAAGTCTCTTTTGTCGATTTCTTTACTAGGAAGCACAATGAAAGAAAGTTTCACTAAAGAGGGCGTTATCGGGCCAAATGTTAAGGTGCGCTTGCACGGCTTATCTAACGGCCACACTTTGAAAGGTTTGAGCAGAGCTGTTCTCTTTCACTCTATTCCAAATGGAAATAAAAGCAAAATATTTCAGATCAGGGAATACAAAGGGAACTTGCCAGTCGTAGGGCTCTGTTAAAACGACAAAACTTTCAAAATTTGCCCCTCGAATTTGAGAGCCTCGGAAGGAAGAGGGTGCTCGAGGGGGCGTCGAGCCCTTAGAGAGATAGAATTTTTCTTCGAAAATCTCAACTAGAAGATCGCGGAACACGATGGCTGCGGAAATATTAATGTCGAGTGCTAGGAAATCTTGAAATTTCAAGGATGAACTTTCCCTGCGGGACGCGGATATTTGTTTGGTTTTAGGTCTTCCTCGAGAGGTCTCTAACATATCTTTTAGGAGCCGTGCTTTTGTGCAGTAATGTTTAGAGGACGTAAGGCTGTTTGAGCTATCAAGCAAAATGGTATTAGTAAAGTTTAAATATGAGGACAAATATTGAAAGAAGTCTTCCATTCCCAAACAAATTTCACTGATTAGGTTCGCTTGCCACCTGTTTTACATGATAAACATCTCACAGTGTAGCAAATTTTGATTTTATTATTTAGAAGATTATGGCAAATAGAAAAAACCAAGCATGGTATTATAATTTTGATTAAACATCAGTTCCTCAATATTAGTATTCAGTGCAATTTGCGTGTCTCAGTTGAATTAATTCTTAATCGATAGAAGTTACAAATTGATTCAAGTTAATTTTTGATAAGCGTGGCCCTAATAATCGGACCAAGGGGGTAATTCCAGGGCTTAGTTGTACTGTTATTAGATACATTTATATACTCTCATTAAACAAGCTTACATAACACCTGCATACCAGACTGCCCGTTAGTACATTTTCTAAGTTTAGGTGGTAACTTACATTCTGTGGCTCGTATTCGCACAGAAATACCTTACATTTTTTAATTATGGACTCCCATTATTTGACACAACTTTGCCCTGATCAACGTGTATTTGCACCTAAAAATCAAGAAAGAAATGTCCTGTGACATTTCCAAATTGCATTGGACCTGAAGTGGGGTGTACTAGATGTCTGTCGTCTCACTGTCGCGAGCAGTGAAGGGCAGTAGCTAACTCCAGCGTGTGTAATATTAGATCTAAGTGTCCTGTATAAGCCGGGGGACAGTGGTACTTTTTGACTTCGTCGTCGGAATAAGAGAGTAAAATGAGAAAAAAATGAATGAAGGAGCAAACGAGGGCCGCTGAATGAACTTGTTTTTCAAGAGAATTTTTGTCTCGAACATTTTATACTCGTAAATTTACATGGAAAGTTTCTTTGAACGCTGATATTACATTACTTGACCCCACAAATAAGGAAGTTTTCATCAGTTTTAAGTCCTTAAGTAAAACGATATCTCTGTTGGACAAGAACGCATGCAGCAGTGCAGTAATACAGTTTCATTTTTGTGTCTAGGGTCCGTCGACGTCGGTTGGTGGTGTCATCTTCCATTTGCCCCAATTGCTCCAACTGGTGAGAATGTTTGTTATTGTTAATTTTAACTAAGTTCATGGATCTAAAAAGTTATTTTTTTCAAACGATTCGTACATCTTCATTTAGTTCTTTTTGTGAAAAAAACGTATATGCTGAAAATAAATGAACGAAATATATTTCCATGTAATGTGCATTCAGGCGTCACAGGGGAATTAAAACAGGACGAAAAAGTCTTTTCTAGAGACAATGCGACGTTCAACTCAATAATGATGGTCTGGTCTATATAGGCAGCAACCTAAATGGAAGTTTTTTCATCGCAATCAAGCAATCGATTTCAGGGACAAAGCGTTTTGCTTCAGTTGAAGAGCATCAAGTTACGACGACAAAGCATCAAGTTTCAGTAAAACACATTTTGGTAACGCCTGAGATACATCACAACTTTCCACAAAAAACATTTTTCCCCTGAAAACAAAACAATGCTTTCAGGTGCATGCGCTAACTCGTGAAAGAAGACACGTTGCAACTCAGTTTCACGTGACCACCACTGACCGTGCCACATGCAGTAGTTGCTGAGATGTGCTTCAGGCCAACCTGAACTAGTTTCAGCGCGTCTCCCTGGTCCATGCATCCAGGCCTCACACTTCTGTACTCGTGTCAGTGGCAGCCTCATGAAGCAGCAAAACACTTTCAAACAATTCATAAGTTTCATCCACAAACGTATTCGACTGCTCAAATGTTATTTGCAGATCACTTGCACCCACAAGATCTAGTTGTTTTGTTTGAATAGAAATGTTTTGTGCCAATGCGTCAGTGAAATGTCATTTTAGTAGCATTATTACATGCATTGGTGCGCATTGTCAATATTTAGGCACGTTAGTATCATACACATGTGAGCATGTCTATTGGATGCTAATGGATTAGGCGAAGTGTCAGTAAATCGGTAATGTTAACAAAACTTATGTATTGATGTTAGAGAGATAAGTTGATTGCTAAAATATAGTTACTCCCAAAAATTTCATGCCTATGACAAAGGTAAGCAATAAGTCAATAAAAGCAGTGCAATGAACAACGGCTTTCAACGCCAATAAATAATTCTAATAGTAATTATGACTTGTCAATTTGCCGGCCGTTGTAATGCCACGCTTCGATTTATCGGAACTGCTGACGCTCGAAGCCAAAGCGATTTTTCTCATCATTAATTCAGAGAGCCTGTTTGTGAGGGAAAAAACTTAATAGCTGTCACATGAGGTTGAAAGACTGCTGGCGTGATGCGCTCGAAGAAGGAAAGCTAGTGGGAGTGCTGCAGCTGCGTGAGAGGGAGGAAGAAATTCAACAGGGATTTTGAAAGATTTGAAAAACTATTGACTACATGCATTTGCAATGTCGCAAGTAATGTGAGAGAACACCGTATAATTTTTATCTAATAGGCTACAATATATGCATTGAAGGCCAATTCATGTAACGATTGCCTGTGGGGTGTCAGAGGAGTACGAGAAGGAAATCAGTGAGGCACCACTTGAATACCGGTATGATGTTAGCAGGGTACCAGCGAGATGCCTGTGGGACGCTCGAGATGCTAGTGGAGCACCAGTGCATGGGATGCTAGTGAGACGCTTGTAGGATTCTAGTGGATGCTAGTAGGAAAACAGGTGAGATGTCATTCCAATGTCGGGGGTGCCAGGAGCTTGTACATGTAGTGCTAGAAAGTATATGGCAGGTGAGAGGCAAATGAAGAGTGGAAGGAAGAGTTAAGTTAGTGTGAGGTCCTGTAAAAATGGTAATTTCCAGTAAAATTAATGTTTAAAGTAGAGCTTGTGCAAATCGTTCCTGCGTGTCTGCGGTACAGTTCAGTTATAACCGTTAAGACACGAGTACCTCAGAGTAGAGAAGGACTTCTTTGTTTTGAATTTAGCCCTTGATGCCAGTCAGCGCATTTTTTAGTCTTGAGAATACTGGATCGGAGTGATTGAGGACCCGTTAGAAACTTGAATATTAGTATTTCATACAAGTCATTTTAAATTGTCATGTTAAGTGTCACTAGGCCACTCGCTGCAATCGTGGATGTGATATTAGGAAAAATTTTGAGCTTTTTAGGAGTTAGCATTGGTTAATGTTGGTGAGATGTGAAAAATTTCCGGAAATGGTCGAGGTGACAAGTGTTTTTCCATCACGGCCAGACTTATTTGCGTGATGAAGGAATGAAATGAATGCTGGTTCCTTACGTCATGAAAGTAGCAGGACTTAAAATAACAACCAATTCTTTACCCATCTAAGCTGCTCTTTGGTATTTTCGTTTACAGCAACTTGTGACGATGGAAAGATTTTAAACTTTTTTCTGGAGAAGACGGTAATAAAATACTCGGAAGAATCACCGTAGACTTACAATTTAAGTAATCTTTTTTTTCCGAAATGTTCTTTACCCCTTCACTGCTGAGTTATTCAGACTTCAGTACGACAAAAGCCCGCAAAACATCTTCTCATGGGATAAGTTTAGGAAGGAAATATTCTGTAAGGTACAATACCCCCAAAAAACTTGAAGTTCTAGCTCCTGTTGTTGTTTGCGCCTTCTCAAAATTCTGAAATGGATGCCGGCATGACGACAGTCTTAGAGACTTTGAATTCATCTCGGCTTGCATTGGCCTCTGCAGGGTAAAATTGTTATTTTTCTGAGCTTCTTCTGCAGAGGTAATCCCACGCACATGTCGAGACAGCGTTCTTCTCGCTCTGTGAGACATAAAAGAGAGAAGGCAACCACAGAGTAGGACGAGGTGCCGTGTGAACTGATGGGGTACACTGCTCTAATGCATGCTGATCAGACGGGAACAGTTACACGAGTGGTCGCAGTGAGACATAGCGGTTTTCTATAAATAAGCAAGAAATGGAGAATGACGATATCTACTTCATTCATTTCATCGTCTCATATTAAAGTCTACCACATTTTTATTGCTCGTGAGCGCGCGAACAGTAGGCGTGCAGTGCGGCTTGTGTAATGAAGGATTTTGAATTTTAAATGCGTTTTTCTAATAGCTTCTCCAGGCTGAAGTAATTAGACAAGGTTGAAAATCTTAGATTTTCAACTGATTGAAGTTCTTTTCTGAAGTGTTATCCATTTTAAATAGGGTTTCTCTCGTAAATTCTTATCGAATAATTCATCAGAAAGTAGTGACATCAGTGATGCAGAATCGAGTATTTTTTCTGAAACATATGAAGCAAAGTTTGGAATGTTCGAAACTACGACTATAAAATTTCATTGGCCTTTTGGAAAATATTCCTCTTGAAGATACTAAATGTGCCTCATGATTCATCCGATCATCTCAAATTGTGTAAAACTAATTTTATGACAAAATACTCATTTTTGTTCACTACGGCGACTCAATACGTACTACGGCGACTTAATACATTCAATTCACAGAGAACAAAGATGAACTTCTTCCCCTGAAATTTCTTGACTATAGCGGCACTCTTCCAAACTCACGAGTCATTAAATGTCACAAAATTCTATTGTTTTACTGACAGAACGAGACTCTACATGTTCTAAAATATTCATGTTGGTGTCTATATTCATTATTGTATTTCCAAATAATTTTCATAAGCACCAAAACAGAATTAAATGTATTCTGCGGCCCCCAGTGGTCCATGACGTGTGAAGTTTCTGTTTGTGGAAGTTTCTAACTTATGTTTTTTTCGAAACCTAGGCCTCGCACTTCCTGATATTTGACATTATAGTTCGCAAAATACTATTTAGAAAAGTAAAAATATACTTTGCTGGCTGAAAAAATTTTCTGCTCAATTTAATATCTTTGAGGATGTGAGTGAACATTCTGAAAATTATTTTAAGACTGTTGCTTATTTTTCGAATAATTTAAAATATATTGATAGTGAGACGACACAAAACTGTTAACGTATTCATGAATTGGAAAATTCACGAATATAATTCATATACAGAGATGATATTTTAAATCGGTGGAGTTGAATCATTAGGGCAAAAATCTGCATCAAAGCGAAGGTTATGCACATGATCGTATTTTACACACTGATTTTTTAAGATATTAAAACTACTCAACTTCGTACTTAAACTCGTATTTAAAAATAAATAACTTATTCAAACTAATTGTTATTGAATCACATAAACGGTAATTTCCCAAACACTTATAAATCGTTAAGCACTTGACTTGCCACAGACGTTATTTAGTCGCTGCAGTTGATCATGATGGACAGAACACGCCTCTGGTCAGTATGTACGTAAATTAGGCGTGCTCGCCTGTCACGACCACTCTGAACAATTCAATAATCATGAGAGCTGCTCTGACCAACTCCAATTACAGAGCTGGCGCAGCAGCATCAAAGACAGCGTTGGCCGAAATGAAATCCCACGTGTGCGTCCACCCTACACCCGCCGGTAATGCTCAATGCTGACATTCCGAAACCTAATTATGCGTGCAAATATCATCAGAGCTTCAGACATAGCACGCAACATTCGATCATCGCAGAAAAACTCTGGCTTTTCTGTCAGAAAATGATGCCAAGCCGCCGTGAATGCATGAGATGACTTCAACGCAAATCTCTTTCAGATGGCGTTTGCTGAAGTTGCTTGCATGAAGTTATTGCCTGCGTTGAGCAAATGTTTCGGAGATATTTTCTTCAACAAGATTGTATTGCATGGCTGATGAGATTCATAAACTTTGGTGAGTGTCGATAGATGATGTTTATGTAGTACAAAGAAAACTTTGACCATGATATGGCATTGCTCTCACGAAAGTTCCTGCTAACGCAAAGACCACATTGTGATTGCTAATTATTTAGAACTTGAGAAACAGGTAATCAAGCCAATCACCAAAAATTTCAACGTTCAATTATAATGGTATCGAGAAAACACAGTCAAAAAATGACGGAATTACTTTAAAATTGAACCTTAAATTGATTCCTGAAATTCTTTGTACGATAACAATTATATCTTTATATAACATTAATTTTTGTAAGAATGACTTTTAAACCAATTTCTATTACCATTACAAAATCGCAGTGCATCCCCGAATAATTGCGTCAATTAGGTCGGGTTCGGGGATTCATTTTGAAGAGGAGGAGAGTAGGGACAGACAGACAGACACTCAAAGCAAGTAACAAATGTATTATTTGTGCACATGAGGTAGGCAGGTACATTTAAATGTAATTTTTTTGTCAATTAAAAAAAGGAAAGCAGTATTTGAGTAATCTAAAATTTTGGATTGCTCAAATACTGCTAACTTTTTTTCAATTGGGAAAAAAAACACATTTAAATGTACCTGCCTACCTCATGGGCACAAATAATGCATTTGTTACTTTCTTTGAGTGTCTATCTGTCCCTACTCTCCTCTTCAAAATGAATCCCCGAACCCGACCTAATTGACGCGATTATTCGGGGATGCACTGCGATTTTGTATTGTAGGATATCAACACATAAGCGTAAATTAATGCTCAACTTCGTTTTTAACAAACTAGACTTATTAGAGGTGTTGAAAATGGCCTCCATTTACGTCGACGCACTTAAAACATCTATCATCGAGTGAGCGCCATTATAACAAACATTAATAAATGCTTAATAGCATGAAACTGCAGATATCAGTGATCAATAATTACAGACAATAATTGTTGCTGGCTTGGTTGGTCTGTCTCTATGTCGCGATCTTAATTGAGGATGCTTAATGACTGTATCTGTGTTACGAGTTCCACCAGCGAGCAGGTACTATAATATCTCAACCGCGAGCACCAATAGGTTGGATATATTTGTTGGTTCACCACATCTGGATGATTTTTTTGAAGAATATAACATATTAGAAACCTAAAAGCAAAAATATTTCGGAGAAAATTAATCTTCTTTCCTAAGAAAACGTTTCAGTCCTGCCCCATCATCAGTTTAAAAAAAATTATCATTGGGTTTTAAAAAAATTTTCTTCATCACCAGCCCAATTTCGTAGCATGCTTGCATATATTTTGGGTGTTTTTGTACTTCCGTGTTTTTTTATTTCTCAGTTGCACATTTTGTATTTTGCATTCCTATGATAAATTTTTAGTACCTACAATTCATTGTATTTTGATCTTTTATTTCAGACCCAATGATTTTTTCAACTGATGATGGAGCGGGACTCAGAAACATTTTATTATTAAAGATGATTAATTTTCTCGAAATGCTTTTCGTTTTTCTAATAAGGTTGCGACTAAAGCAAACCACTGACGTGTTCATTTCATATATATATATATATATATCTATATATATATATATATACAGATATACATGTATATTCCATAACATACTTTGGTAGACTCATATTTTTGATATACATGCATATATATATATGTATACGTGAATACACAAGTAGTAGCTCTTATTTTCGCGAACAGGCAGGTGAAAATGATGCAAATTCAAAGCTAACGCTTTTAAACACAGGCTGGAGGCACTCAATATCAAGTTTTCGATTGGTTTCAACAAGTTCAAACTGAAAAGAATATATTTTCGAAGAAAACAAAGCATCTTTCATCTCTGCTGCAAGGTTTATTCTAAAACGAAAGCTATACTGTAAGAAGAGTTTCTCATTACTCAATTAGTGAACCGTGCCGTCCAAAATAACAACTGAAGCTTTGTGTGATTTTCTCTTGTTCAGCCGAGGGAGAAGGAAATGCTTTCTTCATGACGGAGAACATATTGAATGCTGTCTAATTGGACCACTGCAGGTGGATAATGATTACGTCTGCAGATCAGGTTCCAGCACCTCTTCAGATATTTTAGTAATAACTAACGAGGTTGGACTGCAAAAAGATATTTCATTACAAATACATGACAAATCTTTAGCTGAAATTTGCTTTTTCTTGATCTCAGATATCCAATTTACGGTAGGTTACCTTAAATCAGACATTGCATTCATCTGTTTTCATGTACAAATTTATCATTTGTTGTCATTTGATCTGCATTGCAGGAAAGAGAGACGAAGATACCAAGCAAGAAAGATTCTATTCTCGAACACAGTAAACGCTACAAGTACTAATGTTTTAACCGCGAGCAATTTTTCAGCATATTGAAAATTGTTTTAAACTTTACCTAATTCTGAAATAAATGATAGACTGCTCTATCGGTGAGTAAATAAGTAAAAAACATTTAGAAGAATTCCGAAATTTTCACTGTTTTCGTGGCAGCTTTCCTCATATTACGTTGTGCGTAAACTTGTTTCATGTGTGAAAACGAGTGAAGAAAAAGAAAATTTGCTTAGAAGACGGGTAATCGAGATTACATTTCATGTTTTGTACTCCCACATTCACAATATCAGCACCACAACATGCCATTGTTCCGCCTCCGCTCTTCATTAATTTGCGAAGGGTAGCAAAAAATGATAATGAATCTCTCCCTCAATTATTTCCCAACGATTCACACAGACAAACTACAGCATACAGCCTTTGTTTTATGTACTGCCTTCCAAAACATGTCTATCTCTGCATATTTGTAACGAAGTTTTCGCCCCGCAACAACTTCTATTTTTGTGTGTTTTCCTGAGTGGCACTTGAAAGCAACCACTATGGATGTCATGTGTCATCTTTCCAGCAGAAAAACCTCTCCTCTCGGCGGTAAAGCAGCAAGGCACTTTATTTCCCTATAATGCGCTTGTTTTCACAAATTACAAGCTTTGAGCATTTCCATTTTGTAAAAACGCTCCGGAAAAGATTTGATCCACTTGGACGTTAATTTTGCTGCTGGTAGAGCGCGGTTGTCGTCAGCTAAATGAGAACTCTGCGAATTTGAGAGACGATGGAACTCATCATGTCGCCGACAGACTTAATTGGGAGCCTCGAATGAGGAGCCTGTACATTTGACACTAAAGGATCGTCGCGACGTTTTGATCTCGCATTTTCCTCATAAAATTAATAATATGAGAGACTGGGAACATACTGCCGAGAGAGGCGGGCTGTTGCCTGTGAGTTGATTTTCTCACACAAGGTACACGATAGCTTCGTTTGTTCAAAATACTAATTGGGCCAGTTTTCTTTTGAGTTAATCGCATGCTTTGACAAGAAAAACATTTTTCATCTGAACAGATGTACGTGTTGGGAGAAGCACTGGAAAAGTCGTCTGTTCTCTCCAATACATATAAGGGGGATGAAATAATTTGTGTAGTGTTTCAGTACCTCTTTTTATTGTTATTTTGTTCGCGTGTTTTTCTTTCAAGTCCGGAGCTGGAAAGTATTTTTGCCAAAAGAATGAGATAATAATTCTTCAAAATTTATATTTAGTTTAAAGAAACTTCAGACAAGCAATGATGTTCAATCATTTTTTCTGATAAGTGATGGTTTCAAATGATGAATGAACCGTAAATTTATATGTATACATTAAAAACAAACAGAAAACGTACCAAACCGAAAAGTTGTATGATAGCTTCCTAATTAGAATAGTTCGAAAATATTGCTGTATACACGAAGCTCAGTGTCATGCACTAACTCAAAGCTACAAGAATGTACAGGAAATATTTGAGGAAAATTTCGCACAGAAAGCATCCAACATATTTGCGGAACTCGTGCACATGCTCTTCTTAGCTGGGGAAGTTGCTGTGGCTAAGAAGCGCTCTTAAATTTTCTCTATCACACCTCTGTAGCTTCTGGTTTGATCATACGATGTCGCTAGGAATTCTTTCTGTGACGCATGTTCTCGTGAATCATGATAAAATCATTAACAATTTAGCAACATTTCTTTCCCGAAAAACTGTCGAGCTAATTTGCAAATTCTTATTTTAATTTGCTTAAAATTTGTATTAAATACCTTTGCACGCTCACGTAACAACAATTGAAATGAAATTTTTATCACCGCATTCTTCCCATTTTACGGGAGACAATCATTGTTTTTCCAACTAAATGGGTAATACACAAATCCATTACATATGAACGCATTGTTAAGCTTACAGCAACAGACTTTATTTTTTGAACAACGTATATGACAAGTTACTGATAGCTGTAATTCAGTTGGAGTCGGTACTAACTCATGAACCTTGCCCTTCTCGCCTAGTTGCAATTTGAACTGTAGAAAATTTCATCGCCAGAAATGTTCTATCGATCCATTATAAACTTTTAAATTAAAATTTATTGAAAACAGACAGTATTGGAATAGGGGGGGGGGGAGCCTGTTTCCCGTCGAGTGAGTTACAAGAGGTTCAGCTCGCTCTGCTGCGTCTAGCGGCCACAAAAGTTTCCTTCCCTGACGGCACTCATTTTTTGAATGAAGTAGTCTTGTCATTCGATTACAACGAATATGTGGGGAAATAACGACTTGCTAGTCTTCCAAGTGCGACGCCTGAAATTCTCATTTGTGCTCATGGTTGATGCTCTCCCAGACCTGAGCTCCCGCGCGCTGCAGAGGCCGCGTCGTGCCGCTCACGAAAATGATCACATCTACATCACACATTAGGCATGAGGGCTATAGTTTAAACGAGACTAGAAATACCAAACAGAGCGAGAAATGATCTAATACTCGTTAATTTTTATAACAAAAAATTGCCCTCTTCGCCCAGAAGCAACTTCGAAGAAGTGAAAATGAAAGCCATGAGAGAACATAACGATGCATCCTTTGACGTCCACTAATATAAAATCATATTTAATTTTTTTTTCTGTGGGAATACAGTAAATTGCGAGTTGTTGTAATATCCAACAGAACGAAATGTTATAAAGGCAACACATTTCTGTGCCAAATGAAAAATAATTCCAATGAAATTTATCTCTGATAAAAACCACGTCTGTTTCGGCATCTTGATACGAATGTAACATTGCTAAAATTTGAAATTATTTTCATTCGTCTGCGTGACGTGAATTGCTTAATATATTGTATACATGCATTGTAATATTATCGACTGCCCACAGTTGGAATAAAAAATTAACAGAAATTACAGATTCACACGGGAGCTTTACGGCTTCAGAAACTTTTCTGAGCGCACTAATACTTACCACAAGAAATTTTTATGAAATTCGCTCGCTAAATTTGTTTTCAAAGTGGAAATGGGAAGCTAACATATAAAAGCATGACCCAACTAAAGTGGGACGCTGTGAGGGCCGCAAACATCCGAGCTCCGCCTGCAGCAGTAAACCAGCCATTCAGTTTCCTGTGCTCCGCTCTGCGCGTAAACACTTGACTTATAATAAGCTCCTAACTGCAGTAAAGCTCGTTCCAATAAGTCCATTATTAAAAAAGGCCCGCGAAGGCGCTTCATCATGCGCATTTTCGCAAGACGAATGTTGGCTTGCCTTTTTCATCGCGCGCTTGCGATTTATGCAGCGCTCCGACACGAGCGTCGGAATGCATGGACTTAATGCGGCCATAAAATATGGCTGTCAGGCACAATAGCGCTCTATTTGAGCGCGATTTTTCAGAGCGAGTGTCTTTGAAGGACATTGAATAGAAAGTCATACGTCATGATGCGCATAGTCATTGAAGTCTACATTCTTCTTGCTGCAAATGTTCCTTGACGTGTGAGTGACAAGAAGAGGTTGGTTTGAATGCAAGAGCATCGGAAGAAAAGGTTTTACTTGTAAAACTTTACAGAGACATGAATTCAGGAATTTGAAGACTATGGGTGACTGGAAATTCATGTTGAACATACACTAAGTGACCAAAGAAAGGTCGCATTCCGCATTTCTGTCTACTGAATATGTTTTGCATTATTTTATTTCGAATTTCATTTGCCTCTGTAAAAATGTACATGGATGAAGCTATGAATTCATCTCGCATCGTTCTAACTGTTCAGGCATCTAGAGGTTGTGAAACATCTTGGAGGTCAGGGTTTGCTGCGATCAATATCGATCTGCCACTCTTTGAAATTACAAAATAAACTGCCATGACTAATGCAAATACACTCGAACAATATTCATCCTTCCTTCGACTTATTATTCTTGATGTCTACGAGGTCTTCCAAGACGACGATGCTCGCATCCATTGAGCTAGAAATATCCATGATTAGCTGTTCAGAGTGAGAGAATTTTTTTAAACAATTTAAAAATTTATTTACCACATACGATACAGAAGCAGATTGTTTCTTAAGTCTAGTACAAGGGTCAAATTTGAGTATAGCTACCTGTGGGCCCGAATAAGTTCAGTGACTTATAGGGCATTCTACCACCAACGCTATTCCAAGGTGTACAATTAAGGCTTAACGAAATGAAAGAACATTTGAGCCCATGGACTGGTGAACGCAATCTCCTGATTCAAATTTCAATGAAAATTGATGGGTTGAGTTTATTGAGAACCCGAGTGACTCATCGCCCCTTTTTTCAACATTCACTGCTTTTGGGTAAAGGTTATTCCTATTATGGGTAAAAATTGAGATGCAGAAATTCCAGAATCTTGATGAATCAATGCCAGGCAAAACGAAAGCTGCAATTTCAGCTTATGGTGATCCAATCGTAAACTAATAGGTGTCTGAACTACAAAAGTTTTTATTGGTCACTTAATGTACTTTGAATTAAAAAAATGCAGCATAAAATTTCATTTGGCCAACACTTAATTGTGATGATATTCTATTCTGACCTACCTGGCATTGCGCATTAGTAACTCAAAATACTTCAAATGAACAAAGAAAACCTTCAACTCACATTGTAAAAAGTCATTTAGTTCGGCGTGGAAGAATATTTTTTCTAATTCAAGTTATGTTTATTATTGAGTTAATTTTGGTCATTACCCAAAGAGTTGTTGTTTTAATTATTACATATGATTCTTTTATGTTTCTCATCTTCATAAAAACGTGTATTGTGATTTCATGAGCCTAAATTACCCCTTTTTTCCAAAACGGTGGGAGTGTTTGGTTATGACGATGGCGACGACCATCGTAAGAAAATTGTAAAAGATTTAAAGTAAACAGGAAACGTTTTTTCGATAAATTAAAATCCTTTTTATTTGACTGAGATACACCGACTGACATCAGCTGTTTTTTTGAACATTCATTCAAACCATCGTTCAAATGGAATTTCTGCTTGAAAAACATAATTAGTTTGATTATTAAATTCCTAAAAAATCAGTTATTTTCCCGTCTATGGTATTAAATGTAATTACAGTTCAATTTTAGTAGAATGCACTGTAACAACTTCCAATTGATGATTATGTAGAAGTAGTTGGTTATATAGCCGATTAAATATGTTCATATTTTCATCCCATTAAGTTAGCTGATAACCTCAAGATAATGGTTATTGAGTGTGAATTTAATATTCCTCATAAGTTATGACATTAAATTCAAGTCCCGTACTTTCAAAGCCAAAATACTATAATTCTCATCGCTGTAGAAGTCCACTAAGGACACAGCTTCTCTCACAAGTCGACTCTCTTCAGATGAAAGTTAAGCCATGCCCCAAAAGTTCTGATAGAATGAAATGTTATCAGAAACTTCTTCCACGTAGAAATTTTAATGATTTTAACGGGCAAGTTCTATGAGCAGAAAAATTTGGTTTCCGACATTCTTTCTTTAGTGAAGTCGAACATGAGTGACTGTATACTTTATTAAAATCTTTGTTTCCGATACTAGTCACGCAACGCTATACGAATATCTCAATCCTAGAAGGAAGACATTTCACTACTGCACTCACTTCATTTTAAGTCACGTAGCATTTATTTTGAAATTATTGTTTGCAGCTAAATAAATCACCTTGCATTCTATAAATCTGTCATAAGCAGCATTCTGAGACCTGGCTGTAGCAACTGACACAGTAATTAGAAGTGTTAATGCCTCGGAGAAATAACAAACGTTCTCAATAAGCACATTGTCAACGAATCCAACGAGTTTTCTTCTTATTTAAACAAGCCGGCCACTTCTTCCTTTCCACTTCATATTTTCTTCTGAGAAACTAACCTATTTTAAAATGTGTATTTGATTCCCTTCTAGAGTTGTGGAGTCGTTGGAAATCAGTTACTTAACAGATTTTTAATTGCTCAAGAAATATCAGAACATTTTTTTATAGGTATATTTTTTCCAGTGCGAGTGAACTACACGGGCGTGTATACGAAAATGTGTGTTAATCAATGGGGGAAAAAATCCATGAATTTGCTAAACGCTTCTTATTTTCTTTTTCTGAGGGAAGAGGGATATGATAGGCAGTAGGTTCAGGGTAGTTCGGTTTGTCAATCCTGTGGTGTGGGGTCTGGCAACCCCAGGGGAGATACTGTAAGTTTTTTTCGGATATTACATGGCCTTCCGACTTATTTCTTTAGTGTCCATTTTACATTTCCAGTTTTATATTTCGTTTCCATCACTTACTTGTCTTTTTTCCTTTTCCTTCTCAACTTACTGTTTCTATGCTCAAGCTAACATACGTAGAAACATACTTTGTGCACAGATTCCACGTTTTACTTGGTTTGTCCTTTTGATTACTTCTCTTTCCTCTACGTAAACATCTCAAAATGGAGCTTAAAACTAATTACTGTACCATCATTTTTCATAACACTTTGCGTGATGTATTATATCTTACAGCTGAAAAAAGGAAACTCATTGCAAATCTACTCCTCCCAGAGCTTCTGAACAGAAGCAAATGACTATTTAGTATTGTATCATCGTTAAAGTAATGGTCTTTTGCAGGAACTTCCAATTTAGGGTGTTATATACCAGCAAAAATTTTTGAAACTAGGTAATTAGAAACTAGTCTATCTAAAATTACGTTTGTAAGTTAAAGTTCCCTGCAGTTACAAGATCTACTACAGCTCCACTTACTCCCCACTGTCTGGCAACATATGTAGAGGATCAGCATGCCTTTTTCTTCCAATTGCTTTTGTGTGTAATTAAGAACAAATTATATCAGTTTAGCGTAATATTTGACTACCTGGAGGGTTTTTTGGGCAATTGCATTAATGTTTCTCTATGACGTAGATAAAAATATTCTACTGACAATTGCTTTAACAGCTTTATTAATACGGAAGATTGTCTTTTAGAAATTGTACATTTTTAAAGATGGAAACGCTGGTTAAATAGTTAGATCGAATAAATCGTCTTTTGACCTCGGTTGTGCAGTTTACGGCATTATGCCAAAGGTCGGCCACACTATAACGTGTTGCGTACGAAACTTCAGATAGCTGTTTGAAAAAGATGACAGGTGATTTATCAATCATCAATTTTCTTGCAGATTCAGACTGTATTAGTACGAATTGTCTGAAGTTTAAATAATACAGCTAGACCGTAAGCAGTTGTCAATTATCTGATGGGTTAAATTTGAGGTGTTTGGGGAAAAAATAATGATACCGCCTGTGCATCGAGGTTCGCAAAGCACGCTAACTTTTAGCCCATGTGTTATCACAAACGACAGGCACTGCGCCACATGATGCTGAGCTGTTCCGAGCACATGCACTTTCTCACCATCTTTTGATAGCGAATACCAAAATCAAATTTTAATTTTAATATTTGCCCGTCCGATGCATCTAATCAGAGAGAATTATACCGTAAGACGAAGAAGATAACCCCGAATAATAAGACCGCATTATTTGTACTCGGTAAGGAAGCGCTCGCCGCAATTATTGCCAACGCTAGTTAACTTGATGAGGCTCTGGTGAGCACCACAGGAAATGAAGCACCAAAAAGATTTCAAAGCGACCTGTTTGCACGACTAAAACATTTCGCAACTGGCAATGTTTGTCGAAACTCCAGACTCTTTTGCTCACAGTAAGTTTTTTTTTCATTTTTCTTTCCGTCTCGTGGACGAGGGCAGAAGCGTCGGGTGCTGGTGAGGCTGTTTAGGGTGAGGCGTTTACAGTAAGACGTCCTACAAACAGCCGCCGCTCCTGCCTGCTTTGAGGAACTTGCTAAGTTCTTAAAGCGTAGTTTACTGAGCACCGCCTTGCTTGGTCGTGGTGAGACCAGACCAGCGGTGTCAAAATTATAATGTTTACTTGAATCTTTTTTGACGATGTTGTACTTGAAGAGATTTTACTGCTTACTCTAAAAATGCCACTTAGAATTCGGATTTCGATGAAGAGTGTTCTATTCGTGTTATGCATGTAAGCCATATATCTACTTGATTCCAACCGTGAAGGTCACTTAAATTTTGGTTTGGCCTTCAGATGTGTATCGTGTTTCTTAATTTTCACACAGCCTTAATAGAATGCATTGGAGTTGTGGTACTTAGCTCTAATCTAAACTATCTTTCTGTAACACTTTAAAGATACCATTTATAAAATTTTCCCAATTCATTCTGAAATAATGTACTAAAGTCATTGCGTGGTTTGGCGTAACAGCTGTGGAACTGACGCAGCTTAAATTTCAGCTTCTAGTGTTTGAATATAGTTATTATTTTTGACACTTCCCACGTACATATTCTTTCCCGTATGACACTTGGGAAATAAATGGAAGCACATTTTTATTAGATTTATGGCGTCAAATGTAAAGCTGAGGACGAGAGTGACCGAATTTATAAAAAATTGACCTGTTATCATTGCACTTTGCTAAGTTAAATGTTTGAGTGCTTCCAAACATGAAGTTCGTGTGGGAAAAAGATGCATGGCGTAGAAAATAAGATAATCAGGGAGTCTTGTGCAGTTAAAAGCAGTGCACAGGTGAATGGTTACAGAATATTTCTTAATAATTTATTCTGTGTGTTGATTTTCAGCAGTTTGAGGGCAAGTAAATTAGTTCAGAAATGAGGGCTCATAATTTTTCAGACACCACTCTGATTCGAACTACCAGAAACTCTTTCATCCAATTCTATTTACAAACTATTTTCATAAAATACTTAGTATTAGGGAGGAATCTCAGAGAAAGTCCTGTACTTCAGACAAGAAACTTCAAGCGTTCTTCGATGCTCAGCCACTTGTTCGTCCAGATGAATATCAATTTTAACAGAAGGAAGAAGCACTTTTGTAATTTCAGGAATGCTGCTCGAGGAAATCCAATTCAGCTGCTAACGAATACCTTAATCAGTTTTTTTGTCCCATCAGGAATAGTTTGGTATCATGCTTTCTCAAGCACAAATTATACATTTAAGTATTCTTTCCCCTCTCTCGTACGACTGAAATGGGTTTTCTCGATACTGACAGGCTGTGGGCTGTATTTCACTATATTGGCCTGATAATTGTGTGAAATATTAAAGTTTTATTGCATTACTAGTGCTGCACAATAGTCATGCTAACAGCCTCCAGAAGCAGGGGCGCTGCACAGTAATCATGCCAACAGCCTCCAGAAGCAGGGGCGATACACAGTAGTCATGCCAACAGCCTCCAGAAGCAGGGGCGATGCACAGTAGTCATGCCAACAGCCTCCAGAAGCAGGGGCGATACACAGTAGTCATGCCAACAGCCTCCAGAAGCAGGGGCGATACACAGTAGTCATGCCAACAGCCTTCAGAAGCAGGGGCGATACACAGTAGTCATGCCAACAGCCTCCAGAAGCAGGGGCGCTGCACAGTAGTCATGCCAACAACCTTCAGAAGCAGGGGCGATACACAGCAGTCATCCCAACAGCCTTCAGAAGCAGGGGCGATACACAGTAGTCATGCCAACAGCCTCCAGAAGCAGGGGCGCTGCACAGTAGTCATGCCAACAACCTTCAGAAGCAGGGGCGATATACAGCAGTCATCCCAACAACCTTCAGAAGCAGGGGCGATACACAGTAGTCATGCCAACAACCTCCAGAAGCAGGGGCGGTGCAAAGCAGTCGCGCTTGCAGCTTACATAAATAAAGAAGGTTGCCACTCAAATTGTAATTCCCAGGAAGACCTGCAACAAAAGCCAGCCTGGTATCTTCGCGTATTTCATATCCCGTTAAGTGATTATCCTGGGCAAAGGCCCGCGGGGATCTATAGTGAAATAAAAGAAAATTCCCTTAGGCCCTCTCCGGAGGCAATTTTTGGGGCGCTGGCTCAAGAAAGTTGTAATCTTTCTCTTCTCATCGCAGAAAATCATGCCAGACCGACGGAGACTGCGCAGCGCTCTGGGTTAGCCATGCCATCATCGCGCTAAGAGGATTTCCTCCAAATAAACGGCAAGCAAAATATATGTGGGGCAGTAAAGCAAGTCGCCTCGACTCGGAGGCTGCTGTTGGGTGGCCCAGCGTGGTGTCTTCAGGGTAGAATTTTGGAGCCGTGCTCGTGTTTTTAAGAGCGTGCTAAGTTCCTTCAAATTAAAACCCCTACTTAAAATCATGTACTGTGTCTACCATCAAGAATTTCAATCACGAAATGCTTTTTTAGGATGTTTTCTACAATCCCCCCTGCATGTCATGGTGAATGTCTTCTGGGAGATTTGAAGCAAGTACATTTAGGAGATCAAAGACTGCAAAAGTTCCTTAGCTTGCGGGAAAAAACATGAACAAAACAGAAAGTCTTCGGCTGAGGACATTTGGCATCGCTGTCTTTCAAATTAGCTAAACTACTAAGATAATTTCTGATGAGCAAGCCAGATTGCATAATTTACAAGCTAGTGTCTCTGTATGCTCGCTGGGTTGAGCGTCAAAACTGAGAGTGATTTCTTCTACTAAGTGTTGTGTCAGCACTTATGTTTGCGCGCTGTGATGTGTTCAGTTTGTGCGTTGTGGTCTGCTGGTGTGGATTGTTGTGTTCTGTTTGTTCGTTGTGTTCTGTTTATGAATTGTGTTGCGTTCTCTTCGTCCGTGGTATTCTGTTTGTGCTCTGTGTTCTGTATTTGCGCTATGTTTTATTTGTGCATTGTATTCTGTTTGTGCGTTGAGTTGTGCATGAGTGTTGCAATATATTGTGTCATGAAATGTTATGCTGTGTTGCATCGTGTTACAATGCATTGTGTTCATTTTGTGGTGCTGTGATGCATCACGTTGTGCTATGACCAACAAAATAAATTTTCTGGATACAACGCACTACGCATCAAAAATTTCAGCGGCATGGTATGGAGCAAACGATCTACACAGCTTCTACTGCTCGTGAGTGCTGTAATTGCTCGTTGCAATTACTTCACTGCTTGCTGCGTTTGCTCACTGCGATTGCTCGCTGCAGTTAATCAACACATTTGCTGGCTGCTTTGCTAACTGCATTTTCTTGTTGCAATTGCTCGTCGCTATTAGTCGACACGGCTGCTTGCTGCTTTTGTTTGCAGCAGTTGCATGCTACATTTGCCCGCTCAAAATGCCATCTTATGATCATGAATTACGGATTGGTTTGAATTCAAATGAATTATTATAATTTTCATATCCATAGAATGGTATCTCAGAAATCTCTCATTAACGCCGAAGTAGAGAAGTAAAAGCCCCTCAGTGCTGTTATTAATTAGCAACTAAAACAGAATTTGATGTACATTTTTTAGCAAGTATATGTTGTCCGCTTTCAAAGAATTCGAACGGACCTCATGAATACAAAAAATTTACGGGCCTCTTGCTTTCGTGAATAAAGTTTAGCTTAACTGCTTGATCAGTTCCATGAACAACGCATTGAAACAGAAGCACATTTATCAGAAATACTAAGCCTTGTATGTTTTCATTGCAACAGTTTTCAGATCCTGGGAACTTGTACTTCGCTTTCCCGAGTAGAAAAACAGCATTGTATATGAAATTATTTACGAACGTCTCCTAAGTGAGCGTGAGCCGTCGTCCCTCATACGAATGTATGAGAACGAGCTGATGCATCGGTTCTCACACTTGTGGGAGCCAGACGCCTGTTAAGCTGAGCTCAAAGCTTCACAAATGTAAATAATGACGTACACTGAAACTTATACGGTGAGAAAACGTGAGAGGAAGCCAACTCACATACTGCAGGAAATAAGCAGTTAAAATTATGACATCAAATACCTGTTGGTATAAATATATGTTTTCTTTCGTGAGACGTAGGCAACAAACAAATAGTAAAGATTCAGCAAACCTTTTATCCTTTTTAAGTCTACCTTCCCAAAATAAGAGCAACATATACTAAGCAATTTCTAAGAGCTTTCATTCCAATTGAATTTTCGCATACATGAAATTCTTTGAAATGAATGTCTGGAGTAACTTGATCAAATCGTAACTAGCACATTTAGGACATTGACATTGGACGCAAAATATCGATCCAGAACACAGGCTCGTGTTTCTTATTGAACTGATTTCATCTCGAGCAAAAAGTGACTCTATTTTGACACGAAAAGTGTCTTCGAAAATAAATGCCTTCGCTCGCAGCAGACAAGCGTTGATCGGTCCGGGCTCCACCCACCCGTACGGCAACACTTCACTTTTTCTTCGGTTGGCAGAAAGCTACGCGAGGTTGCGATAGCCTTCGGAAGTCAGAGGTAATTTGAGCTTGCTCTGTAAACAGGATCATAGAATCGCACGGCCGACGAATCCTGATCTCTTTTGACATTTCGCAGGGATGTCTCAACTTCAGTCGATTTTCTTCTTCATTTCAATACGCAGATAGTACACTGCCAAGAAGAAAGTGAGCTTTCAGAGGGGGAAGTGGAGAAGAAAGTAGCTAGTAAGTGATGGAGAGGCGAGTCAAATAGCGAAATGTGTGAGGGAAATACGATGACGGCTAAAAAAGGCATTGAGTGAGTATATTGAGAAAGAGATAAAGGAAGAAAATAGTGAACGAGGGAAAATAAAGCGCTGGGGATACATGCAGCGCATGAGGGTAAAAGCTAGGGTGAGAGTAAATTTGAGTGATTGAGGATAGAATGTACTTCTCAACTAGCTGACAGATTTTTCAAGCGGTATCAATTCACTTTCTCACGGTGCTAATATTTAGGAATTTGTTTAATCATGTACTAAGGCGAGGGATGATTGAGTATGTTTCACTTCTTTTCTATTGCACTCGGAGGTGATTTATTGTATCGTATTTTTGCGTTTATTTCAAAACAGAACAATCATTGGAATTTGAGGAATAACAGTTAAGGAAAAGACTCGCATGAAATTATTAATGATCATTGCTACTCGATCACCAGGATCAAAGTTTAACAGAGGAAACAACAAATGGGTATGTACAATAAAATTGTAATAAAATTAATTGGTAAAATGTGATTTCAACATCAGAGCTCAACGCTCCGCAAGTGTAAAGAATAAAAGGACAATCAAATCGATAAGCTGAAAAGATAGCTACCAAATTTCGAAGGGAAACGGCCGGAAAACCCTCGCCTACTGAATGCAACACGGAGTGCTACAGAATGAATGGAGTAATAGTGCTACAATGGAATAATAGTGCTGAGAAGCGGAAAATGCAGAGTGCTGAATGCCACACATAGTTTGATACACACAGAGTGCTGGTTATCAAATTTCCTGCGACTGCGATGTTTTTAGGACAGGTTATTGCCAAATGTAATGTGATGGCTCCCATTTCTTTTCACATGATTGAATAATTCATGTTTGTTGGATCCTTTGCGGGACTTGAAACAGAACATAAGCCCTGGATTTGTTATTTACATTGGTCCAACCCCCTTTTATTTAAAATGGGAAAGATGGTGAAATGAAAGAAAGACCGTAAGAAATGAAGAAATTCAATTTCTCGACGAGAGTTGATAAGGCTGAGTGCACACGGCTAGTCAAAAATGTATAATAATGTTCGACAAATCACAGGACACACGTTCCGATTTCCTAAGAATGCACGTAATATTCATTCCTACTCGAATCTGATGGATTAATGCACTGTATATTGTGGAGTTGATGAAGCTTGTATCACAGATACGCTCATCACTCTCTGTAGGCTGGCTTCGGACAGACAGACAGAGAGACGGACACCTCTCTTATTATAGTATAGATTATATAAGGTCAACATGTTTCAACAAGATTCAGCACCTTCTGATAAATCCCTCGTTGTGGTGCGCTAAAATTTGACGTCCAAACTCAAACTCACTAGCTTTGATCCGAAAGAATTTCTTGTGAAGCGTCGATGAAGTGGAGACTTTAAAAAACTATCGTAAAACACCATTCCTTCACTGAAGGTTGTCATTATCCAGGTGGTCTCAGAAATTAACGTGGATCATGAGAGCAGTTTTGGTTCCGCGTTCAAGAAATCAAAGAAAACACTTTTACAACAAAATTTGCGTTTAAATCCACGAAGCACTTATTAAGCCACATTTGTTTATTAAAATGCTGGAGCTATGCTAAAAATATCTGTTTAATAAATAACAAGGAATGTCGACAAATTCTTTTCGCATTTGTGAGTTTTCCCGAATTAAAGTCTTCTATCGTTAGCTAAGGAACGGCTCCTTCAAACTTCCCTGGAATACTTTTTGTCATCCGCAAAACGTTCTGCAAAGTAACCCGAAAAGTGCTTACATCTCAAAGGTTATTTTCACATATCATTTTTTTCCGTATTGCTTTCTTTGTCTGGCTTTGTTGGTCGAAGAAGCTAAATACTGCGTATGTAACTGAATTTTTCATTGATATTTAAATTTTCTAAAACATGCTCGTTCACCGGTCTGCTTGTACATTGTTCAGGTAAAATGCTACATGGCAAATAACGAGGTTCTTAGCCGTCTCAAAAATGCAATGGATGTAATAATGGAACGAATCAGAGTGACCGACTTTTTTGACAGAGAGTAAAAGTATTTCCAACACTTTTATCAACAATGAGAGGTTAAAACTTAAGCAGAATACCAGCGTTGATGTTAACACTGACGACATAATCATGATATTGTGTGTGCTGTCTTCAAAGAAAATCATTCCGCATGACTACAACGATCGAGAATAAGTAAACGACCTCGTAAGGGGAGGATTTCTTGGAAAAACTGACTTTCATCAACATGAAAAGCTCGTGCAGACTGTCTGTCTACAACAGGAACCAGGCTAACAAAATTAAGCATTTGTGGGGGTCAGAATACAGAAGGAACTCACCAGTGATAGAATGTCGGTCTGAACTTTCATTCTCCGAAAGTTCGTTTTGCCAACTTCTGCAGAGGGTAACCAGACCCACACACGCACACAGGTCAATAAGATCTCTATACAAACCTACAAACTACAACACACACACATACTTACACACTCGAACACTCGTATGGGCTTCTCAGTCTGCTAGAAGATATCTATGAGTAGAATTGATGAAATTACGTCGAGAGCAGAGGCATCTCACAAATCATTGGGAAGCATTTCAAGGGCTGTGACTCTAATTGTTGCGAGGAATATATCTCTTGATGTGATTATGAGAATTTAAAAAATGCAGCTGTTAAAATTTTCGTAACAATATAATTTTAGATGCCAGAGCGAATGTCATTAGTATTTTCACGAACTACCAATTCAGTATAGGGGTAAGGTACTCAGACATTTGAAAAACATTAAAGAAAAAAAAAAACACTTGCTCTCGAGTTATCACAAAGCTACGTGTAAGCTGTCATAAGAGGGAGAAAACACATAATTTAGTCATGATTGAGCATGACTCAGTCATGGCTGGGACTATGAAGTCGTAGACTGAATCATGGCAGGAATTGAAAAGGATGCGGCTCAGTCACTCAACTAGTCAGATTTGTCATCAAATAGTCTCGCTGATATAACAACTAAGAGATTTTCTCAACTGCAGGCTATATCTTTGAAGCTTATTTTAGCTAACTGAAAATTTTATTACGCTGATCACGATTTTGAAATGTTTTATTCACTTGGATTTTACCGTTGGAACTCTTTGAAAGAGTAAATTTTAAAACCATCGCCGTAACGAAAGCCCGAAGCTGAGATACCAGCGGCAGGGAAACCGGACTAATCTTAATCGTCCCTCCTGACGTTGATGAGTCGTGCAATCGTTGTCGTTTTGTTGTAATTATTTATTTTTATGGTTAATTTGCTGAAAATTAAAAGTAATGGGCGTTTCAATAACTTACTGCGAACAATTCTTCCATCACTGGAAGTGATGTAATTACATTAAATCATCATGCAATTTATTACATGATCGTTTAAACACGGAAGTTACGACATATTTCCAATCATGGGCTTTTATTCGATGATATTGCTGGCAATTTGAACAGCTCTATGTTTTAGTATTTTTTTTTATTTCGAACCAGACGAATAAGTCTTCAGAAATGGAGCCTAGGAATTGGTGCCTGTGTTGGTTACAAGCTTAGGATATTTTTGAGAAACTTGGTCAGGCACTCAATGCTCCCATTTGATGATGGTGACGCAAATACGTTAAGTAAATGCACGCTTTTTGCCGATATATTTGACGAGCATTGGGAGGTAAACCAGGCTACGTTGCTGAGATCCTGATCGCTTCGAAAATGGACGCTGGAGAGGCTAAGCTTTAATGCTTCAAAATAAATTTCCCTTCATTAGTCACGAAAACCTTAAACGTTGATTGTACTTGACATGAGAGAAAAAGTGACGTGAAAACCCTCTCCTGAACACGGTTTTTCTGTGGGAATTCTTTCATGTAGGATACGGTGATTTTAACTCCTAAAATTTCATTCATTTCATTAAACTTTTTTTCATTAAAAATTTCATTCACTTGCCAACGCAATTAGCAATGTGGTGACATGTTGCCATTGAGAAGAGAATGACAGCATCAATCATAAACATACTGCACACTCGTTCCGACTGTCGAGTGCACACCAAATGAGGCACATAAATGGACACGCTCTGTAAGTAAATTTCTTCACTAGCCTCTCGTTACTCGTTGAAATATCTAATTTTTTTCTCAGATTCATTTGATCGTATCATCTTTTCCCTATTCGTCTTTTCATTTACGATGACTAACTTTTGTCAAACAGGATTAACTAGGAGGGTCAAACTGTCTACGACAGACAGGGACTGTTCTGTCAAACAGCTAGATAAACTGAGCTGACAAACAAAGAGACTAAGTGGGACTCTCAGCAGCACAGACATGCAGCTAATCAACTAAACTAACCAATACCTAAAATATTGGCGTCCCGACTTGACACTATAACGTTAAAATTAAAGTATTATATTAGCTTACTTTAGTTGAAAGCCACTAAACTCCCATGCCAGAAAACATCTGAAAATCTGTTTTTCTTTTTAATAGAAAGTCTTCTTTTTCATCTTCTGTTCATACGAAATAATGGTTCATTGGAGTTGTGCTCAACTTTTACTTTTGGTGCTACTCACTTTTTATCACTTTCCTGTTCGCATAACGCAGCCACTGTTTCTAGAATGCGTTGCCATTAAACTTACAACTCTCATTTTTGCTAGAATTTTGGGGCATTTGCAATTCATGAAGCCTCCACTCGATTACCCTAACTATAAAGCGAAGAGCTATTTTATTCCTCATGATATGTTCAACGGCATTCAGTGATTGAGAAACCATGAAACTTAGAGCAAATACATGCAATAAAGACAAACGAGATGCTCTAAATATTTCAGCAAGATTCAGACATCGCGAACTCGTCGATTGAAATTTGCATTTAGACTGCGCCATGAAAAGAAGCAGAATCTTGTTATTATGCTTCCACAAGTGCTCATGAAGACACGCAGAACAGCCTGGGCCTTGTGAGGCTCCTAGTTAGCTCGTTTAGAGAAACGTTGTGTACCGAGAGCATCATATCCGCTCCCGGAGTCGGCCGAGGGTTATATGTGAGTTACATTACTTCGGAGCGAGCATTTTATGACCGCGCGAGGTTAAAGCAAGCAAAACCAGGACGAAGTCATCCATTCTAGGCCTCGTTGTGGAAGGGGCGATGAGCTGCGAAAAGAAAGAGTTCTGCACATAAAGGAGGCTACAACACATGTTGCCAGGGCGTGCCAGAGGGCTAGATGGACGGCCGTACGAACATGCTTCGGGGCTTTTGTGTTGAATGGATGCTGGCCGAGCGAGGAAACTTTCGCGGAAATTTAGTGATCTGCAGTGCCGTTTACGAATTGCCTCTTGAGCGTTTCATTTGCAAGAAGCCAAGAGCTGAGAGAGATACGTTTATTCGAAGTGTGTGCTTAACTTCGACTGAAGCATTTACTTTTTCTCATAAGTATTTGGACTCGGTAGGTATTTCTTCCTTGATGCTTTTAAATGGGTTCACAGGTTTGAAGGTTCAGAAATACTCGATCGTGAAATCTTTTCATCCAATTGGATTTTTGCGGAAGTTAAAGCTTTTTCGACAGCAGGAAATGGGAACAGTTAACTCTCGAGCTGTAAGCAAAAGAAGACTCAATGATGGTAAGAATGGTGACTTCTCACGGTTGTTTGAAGAATATGAAGTGTAGTACAGTGAATCCAGAGCGAGAGAACTAAAAGATTTTTACTTAGGGGCGCATACTTTACGAAAACCTGCAGCCCCTAGACATCGCAGCCAAATTGACTTGATTTCTTCCGTAATGGAAATTCACAGTTTTCTCTGCATGAATAAAAAGTGAGCGAATGTCAATACTTGTTTATAATCAGTAAGCCCTTTCAATTTAATTTTGTAAGTTTTAATGCATAGTTGATTGTGTGTATTATTAGTAGGATACGTTTGGTGAATTTTTGCAAGATCTGTTGGGTTTACTTTATCTTAAGTTGAAGCAATCACCTAACTTGTTTGTCATTCGCTAACATTCAGTAATTTTATTTCTCAAGTTCTTGCGTACAGTTGATTGTCCAAATTAACGTCAAAATGATCAAATTATCAAACCTAGCCAACTACAGGAACAATCAACCGCACGTAAAACCCAACAAATTCAATTACAGAGTAATGACAGGTAACCAAAGGAGACTGAAATGCCGATCTCTCAAGCATCGCGTTTCTGCAGCTCCTTGCTGGAGTACAAGTACAAATATATCCATCGCGAGTACAAGTAGGAAGGATGTATTTGCTCGTCGTCCACATCTGGAAGATTTATTTATGGAAAACACCGAATTCTGTTAAAAATGACGGAATTCAATACCTTCCTTGACCAAATTTTCGTTCGAGTGGAGTTTCCATGCCTAGCTTTTTTCAGAGGTAACTTTTTTTCTTGCGACAGCAGTAAACACTTAGAATGCAGTATTTTTGAGCCGCAATAGAAGTATCATAGTTATAGCCCTTCGTGTCATATCCTAGATACCGAAATTCAGCATTGTGGAAGGCAACTGCTAGCTTGTGTATGTAAATTGTAATAGCAATGCCCTCCCGAACTCGGCATCCACGATGCTGACTGCAGTATATAAAGCTCTGGACCCCTTTCATTGTTTTGAAAGTGACCCACTATAGTGCACTTGTAGAGCGAAAATGAGTGTTTTAATTTACCAGTGAACTGAAACCTACACCACCAGTGGTAATTTGTTTCTATTTATTAAGAACGTGACCTGAAACATATAAATAAATATATAAACACACGACGGTCATTCTTAGTAGTAGATTTGTTTACATGTTCGAATTCCTGCATGCGCGCTGCAACAATAATTGAAGCGACCTGGTCATTGTGTAAATGCACACAAGATATTCAGTACATAAAATTATCCATTAAATTACAGAATAACAGTAACGGATGTAATCATTGCCGATTCATCTGCCAAAAAGTAATATATCTTAATTAAGAACTTGACTTCAACATGAACTCTACTCACGATAATGAATTGAGTCAAGTTGAGTGTTATTTGCTGTAGAGAGATTTGGATACACGCCACGGTAGAGGAAACAAGGTAGGGTCATTTCTATGGGATAAAATACACCTCCTCTTGTTCGGCTAGCCAATAGAAAGGCTTTATTTCAAACAAACTTTATGACGTCACCAAACTGCAGTGTCGTTAGGCCAATAGTGGAGCCAGATTTGTGGGTAGCAGTGATACCAGATGCAATATGAGCGCTGCTATTGGTTCGTTGCCGTGACGTTAGCAAACTCACGTCGTCAACGAAAAAAAGACTGGTTTGAACCTACCTTGTTTCCTTTACCGTGATACACGCATTCGTAAAATGGACATATGTTGCAGAGCGTATCCACATTACAGAGCGTATAAGTCATGATGTCTTAGCCTTTAAATTGAAATCTCCGCATCTCACGCTGAATACATGACTAAGACTTCACGACGAAAGTGGAACCCCGAACGGCCAATATTATTCAGGTCTCAACAGTCAAAAAGAAATGAGTCAGGAGAGCAGAGAACAGAGCGTCCTCAAAGATAGAGATCAATGCAAAGACGTCAACGAAATTCGGAAGCACGGGACCAAAAAGAAATAATGATCATTACGAATTTCCAATATTCGGACTCATTTTAATCCTACACGTAGTATTAAAGATACTGTCTGCAACAAATACTCATCTTAGATAATAATGTTTTTCATAATTCCTTCAGCCAGTTTCTTTTCCAAAACAGTATGATTTCAATTAATAGTGAATGGTTCCTTGTGAAGCATCACAACTTTCAATTCGTAAAAATGAGTGGTTCAAACAAATTGACCTAAAGAGTCACGTGTTGTCTAGCATGCCCATTTGTACCTATGGTTCTGATATTCTTGTTTATTTTCTCCTTGCTAAGCTGTTTGTCTCTTTGCTAAGCTGTTTGTCTCCTTGCTAAGCTGTTTGGCTACTTGTCATCGTCCACACTCTGCTTTCGATGATACGAAAGGGAAAAATTCAATACCATGAGTTCCTACCGTTAAATGTTAGGTGAAATAACAACCAACTGCTAGACTGAGAAGATAAGAGAAAACGCAACACTTTGCTTACTGTACATAATAACGTAATGTGGAAATAACCTTAATTGTTTTCCATAGAGCATTCAATTTTCTATTCTTCATACGTCAGAAAAATTCTTCTTCTTCCTGACTCAATTTATGACTCTTCACTAAGAGCCATATTTGGGAAGCGGTCTGTTACAAATACCCGTTTCAGAGGGAATATTTTTGCGTTGTCTTTTCAGAGTGTTTCAAAGAAACGTTTTATAATTTAATTATAGTCACCTTGTAATAAGTAAGATTGCCTGGGTTAAGGAAATTCCAGTTTTATGCATGAAATGGTGGCCAGTTTAAGATAAAGGATTTTTTTCCCATTTTCCAGTCCCCTTACCTTACCATACATCAAACCTGAATTTTGATTAATTCATACTTAGAAACTTTTTTCAAAAAGACCACTTAAGTAGTGCGCTGGACAGAGCCTATGGCCTAAAAAAGAACGCTGAAGTTCTGGTTTGGCATCGTATTAATAATAAGCAACAGCTATTGTTAAGATTAATGATTTGAATTTTAAATTGATGATTTAAAAAGGCATGATTACTCCCATGAACAAATGAAGGTGTGTGATGAACGCGGTCTGACCAAACGAGTCACAGGTGTTCTCAGATGCTTATGTTTAACTCTGATTATCGTGTTTTATATGTTTGCCAACTCACTTGCCAGCTGGTTCCCATTCACGTTCTGTTTTCTATAACATAATAAGACAATATTCACCATTCTACTTAAATTGATATTACAAGAGAAACTTTATCTTTTTTATTCATGCTGCAGATAATACAAGTCTTCCATTATGACATTAGGAGAAATCGCGTCGTTCTTGATTCAATTAAACGAACTAATCCCAGAGGTTTAATTGTGAATACAGTGTGCAAAAAGTGTCCAATTTACAAAAGATATTTCACCTCGACTCTTCAGTATATTTAACTAAGTAAGATCCGAGCGTGTAAGCCCCTTTTCGATGTAAAAATGAACTATATAAACGGTGGTGAGGTGTATAATCGAGAGGGGTTTAGTATGAATACTCAAAAAACTTTTTCCTCTCGTCGGGCTGCTAGTTTGTTTGCTTGGTTGTCTTCGTCAACACTTTGCTTTCACTAATAACTGACGGCAAAATTCTGCATCCTTCTTTAAGTTATAAAATAGGGGATAGTTCAACCACCTTTTTCAGTAACATGAGAGAAATTTAACCTCTTATACTATAACACATCGCGAATTATTCACGTATTTACCATTACTTTGGGAAAAATTTCCTTTCTTCTTAATTCAACATACCGAATATTGATCTACCAATTTAGAGTATGTCATGAATATATACCGAAGAGTAGGATTACCTGCTGTCAAAAATAACCTTAGGCAAAATTCTGTTACCTGGCTTTTAGTAGCAACGCAGCGAAAAGTTTAAAATTTCCACTAGCAACATTATGTGTACGATCTATTACAACTTGCCGTTTAATGAATAGCATTTCCTCGCAATTGGTAGCAAATGCAACCCGAAAAAACCGGTCCCCAGTGGTCTTGTGTGACATTAAAATTTGCGCCGAACATTTTCATTAATGTTTCTAAGCACCGTCATGCCAGAAACCATTCAACGAACAAGTACCGAACAGGGGCAGACTCGATGAAGATTTTGCATCCTTGTTTAGATGAAGCTGGCAGCATATATATATAAGAGTATATATATACGTCCGTAACTGCACTCCATTGATTATTATCTAGAAAATTAAATTCAAGTATATACAATCCCCATATAACAAATAAACTAGGTAACTGTCGTTGGGAAAATGTAAAATTCATGGTTAGGATAGGGTACGTTTGTGTTGGTCCTGTAGCTTAGAATTAGCCAAGATAAGTTGATGTTTGGGTAAGTTAGCTTACGTTAGGATATGTTGGGTTAAATAATGATAGATTAAATTGAAATTGGTGAGGTCAAAATCGGTGTGAGCTTGTTGGGTCGTGCAAATTAAATAATTACCCGTAATTATTCCACGGGAACGGTTGATGCTTTCATAACTAAGACAGCGTACTTAAATGGTATGTGTAGATAGAACTCTGATTATCTTGTTAGCTTGCTTCCTTTGTTTGCTATTTACCAACGCCCACATTTTATTATCGGCAATAACTATTGCAAATCTCATTACTTACCATGCTTTCAGCAGGAATTAGGGAAAAATTTAACACAGTTTTCTGCATACAAAGGGCAAAGTTTACACTCTTCTCTATCAAGCAGATAATTTTAGTCCTTAACTAAGACAAAAGAAAATATTCAAATTTTTTCTGGTTTAACGACAGATTTTCAAAATTTAACAATCACAATATAATGCATTGTTAGATACTGAATTGAAATATTCTACTCTTCTCATTATTTCTTTCATATTTTTCTCAAGCTGTTTTGTGAGTGACATCTTTCACATAAATCCTTTTACAGAGAGCATTTCACATTACTATCAAGATTTTTGTTTAAAAATAATTTTGGATGTTGCGTTATTCCCTCCTCGAAGAGAATAGTCAATCGATTCTGAGGTTAAGAAAATCTATTTATTCAAGCAATCACCCATTGGCTACGCGAGGCCGAGTTAATTTCACATAGCTGTTGTGCTCAGAAACATCCAAAGTTCTTCTCACAGGGAACGAAGGTAACTACATAGTAGTCCAAAACACGACGGAAGTTGAAGCTAATGCAAGAAGATTAATGTTAAACGAAGGAGCAGCGCAGAAACTTCTTCTTCGGCTCAGCGAGAGCTTATGATAACTTCAGAAGACAACAACAGAAGTATAAGACTGAATATCTAGTCAAAGCAGAGTAATTATACCTCTGTTTACGGACCCAATCTTACATTTTTGTAGCTTATTTGTGTAGCGAAGACAAGTAAATGCATGAGCTAGTGTTCGGAGTTTGTCTACATAAGCGGTACATAATTTTCACCAAGGTTCGGCAATGATTTACGGTTTTTGAAATTAATTTTAGGGGAACAATAAGCTTCGATCTTCACAAATTCCATTTCAAAATAAAAATTTATTATCATTGTGTGATGTTTTGATTTCATTGTGTAATCATCTAGTCGGATGTTCACCTTTGCGTGTGTGATGTTATTAAACCACTGCAGGTTAAATTCGTAGTCCTAGAGGGAGATGCAATCTACATATAAGGAAGCAAATAAATAGCCAAGTAAATAAAGGAATAGATTTGTACATGCACGAAGACGTTTATATTTTCTAACTTTAATAATAAGTCAGAGTTTTTTGCGTTATAATTAACAGTAGCAAGAACATTATTCTCATTGTCATTATTTTGGTTCTTTAATAAAAAGAAACACACAGATTAACAGTAGTAAAGATGTATAACCTAAACACCAATTCATATAACAGAGTGAAATCTAATCTATTTGAACGAGTTTTCTCTCACTTTTAGCGAATTCACAGAGCATGCTTGAAATGTCTTCTTTGTGTTTACAGCAAAAGGTAACCAATTTAAAGATTTCAAATTACTTCTGTTGACATGATGTAAAGACCAATTCTTTCAAGCTTGCTGGCGCAGGTAGAGTTGGCTCAGTGACCACTGAACCATGCATTGGAGAGCTTGATAACGCACACAGCGTCAGACTACCTCGCAAGCTAATCTGATGTAGAAATGTTTTCAATTCGAAAAAAGTCCACACTCCCGAAATGTGGGCCGGAAAAACAATTACTGGGGAGCTTCGCCGACGTGCGAACTTCTACTGACGACGACTTTGCACGTCGATGACGACGCAAAGTGATTGCAATTTTAGGCTGAGATAAACTAGCGTGGAAATTATAACTTACTGTGTGAGGCTATGAATTTATAGTATGAGTAAGTCACACAAGCTGTATACTCGTTTCTCACAGAAGTAAAGGACACAGCTTACGAATGCTTGAATTTCCCATTCGCTAAGTGATAGCATTGAAGACAAAGCCAATCAGAAAAATCCCTTCAAAATTTCACTCATGGCCATATGCGCAATCCGAAAAATTTGATGAATTCGGCAGCCGTAGATTAAATTTCGGCTGCCTCAGTTTCCTGTCAATTCTCTGCATCCCATTACCCATTTTCGTATGAATTTTATGTAGGATTATAATATGTATGCTGATAATTACTCTCACATTCACCTGCACTCATCATTGCACACTTTGCTTGTAACTTTCTGACACCCCGAGTCCAGACCGCAAGTTTCTCTTCCTAACTTGGTGGAGAAACGTGAAGTTTTCAGCTGCGTGCGGGACTTGCATTTGCTTGCCTCAGGTGCGGTGGAGTGCGAGCTTCACCGAGTCCCTCAGGGCCGGGTGCTGAGGAGACTGGTGGAGTGGAGTGCTACACAACAGGATTGAGATCCTAAGCCTTTCAGAACCAAGCAATTTTTTTACGAACCAAACATTGCAAAATATTACGTAAATTATCACTCAATGTTTACATTCGGAGTTAAGCTTTTTCGGAGAAATATTAAGGAATTATAAACGCTTCAAATTATTTACAATGTCGATTAGTAATGCCGTGAGTCCTTTAAAGGGTATGATATACATTCTAAGCTTTAAGCAAACAAATAAGTTTCCATAAAGCTCTCGATGCGCAAGAACTATGTAGATGATATTGCTGCAATTAGCTAACAAAAGTTTTGTGTTCCCTCTTAGGACGATGTTAATTAGTCACGCATGAAATACACTTACTTGACTAAAAATAAAAAATTTAAAATATACGTCATTTGCTCGCATTTGTGTAGCATTAGAATTCACATCATTGCAAATTTAGAGGCTTAGGTTAGTTCTCTGTTAAGAACGACTACGCAGCGTGGAGGAAAGCGGAATGCACGTGTTGTACTTTCTTTCTCGAAATACTAGTTTCTATGAAGCTAGAAATAAACTTATAATGTAACCAGTGTATAGTAATTAGTTTTTGAACAAAAAATGGAAAATATAATGAAAAGAGCGAGTTAGGTCTGCCATGTTTTTTTTTTCCGGAAATAAACCCTTTTGCTTTCTGAGCCCATAAATATTCATCACGACGTTGAAACTGGAGAGAGAACTGCGCTGATGTAGTGTATGATATTCATCTATTTCAATATGTCAATCGTTAATAAATTTTTTTTGTTGATAAAATCTGAATACCGGTCATACAATTTGCGATACAACTTAAACGTGCCACCTGTCGACCGTGTACATGTTGCTTTTTGAAGCGAGAGCGTGCCGCACTCCGGCTGTAGTTCAGCTTCAACGCTTCTAAGCCCCGGCTACAAACATGCTAATTCCCGCTACACGCCCTAGTAAACCCCTGCTAAATGCTACCGCACCCATGCAACACCCCTGCGAAGCCCCTGTTACACTCCTGCTATACCCCTGCTCAAACTCTGCTCCACCCCCGTTCCACCCCTGCTGCACCCCTGTTCCACCCCTGATCCACCCGTGCTCCATCCCTGCTCCACTCATGCTCCACCCCTGTTCCACCCTTGATCCACCCCTGCTGCACCTCTGCTCCACCCCTGCTTCACTCTTGCTCCACCGCCAGTACTCGTGGCCCTGTAAACTGCGGCCTGCCGGACCCGGAATCCAATGCCTAAGCTGGGGCCCATTTAGGGCCATTGAGCAGGCCATGATGGGCGCAGGAGCGGGTCCATTGTAGGCGCTGCGAGAAGGATGGGCCTCACAAATACTCGAGTCCTCAGACCACTGAGAGAGCAATGTGTTATGGAACAGTAAACAAAAGAACTTGTGTTCAGCTTCCACTTGCTTAATTACTGCGAAATGAACCTTCTTATCGTTATGCAAATTATAGCCCGGGTTGCTCGTGGGAATGGGGTTTAGGAAAAATATTAGAAGTTGTGATAAAACTTGTACACACAATCAAAGCTGTCGTGAGAAATGATTTGACTAGTGATATAGGTACATTTTCTCGTTTTTAACATAGCATCGAAATACACTGCAATGAGTCTTTTACCCGTCATATACGATATGTTAGAGAAATAATGACAAATCAAGTGTTATCTCCCTTGGATGAATCAAATTTACTTCCTAGCAATCGATATACGTAATGGGGAAACACTATTACTCAAGGTGACCTGTTTTACATCACAGAAAAAATATTCAATGAAATCGATCGAAAGTATGTAGCATTCATACCACTGCTCGATTTCTCCAAAGCGTTTGACAGCGTCGAATACAAGCGACTCCTGCAGAGAATGTTGAACTTAGGATTCGACACACAGTGGTCAAGAAGTTACTTAACTTATCAATTTCCTGCAATCAACCTACATAGACAACAAATTGTCTCCATTCTTAAAAGAATTTTGTTGATTTTCAGGGATGTATTTTTGGAACGCTACTGTTTTTTATTTTCATTGATGATTTTTCTTCGGGGCCTTCCAAAAGAATTTCGATGTATGCTGAAGGTGTTCAAATTGCGATGACAAGTTCTGTGACGTGATTTCTGTACACTCAAATAAAACTGAGAGTCTCTTCAGCAGCCTGAAATCGTGGTTGTGACATGATTTCTGTACACTCAAATGAAACTGAGAGTCTCTTCAGCAGCCTGAAATCGTGGTTGTGACATGATTTCTGTACACTCAAATAAAACTGAGAGTCTCTTCAGCAGCCTGAAATCGTGGTTGTGACATGATTTTTGTACACTCAAATAAAACCGAGAGTCTCTTCAGCAGCCTGAAATCGTGGTTGTGACATGATTTCTGTACACTCAAATAAAACTGAGAGTCTCTTCAGCAGCCTGAAATCGTGGTATGGCTAAAATGGTCTCGAACTAAATGCGAACAAACTCAATGCATTATTTTTGAAGCCACAGAAGCATTTAAAGAATTGCCAAGCCTCACTTCAATGGTAGGAAATGATTTAATTAGCCTTGAGTTTTTATCATTCCTACCATTGTTTTGATTACTCGGTGTTACCTCGGTGAGTTGGTAGTTACTTCAGCGTACACGCCAGCTCTGCAATCGACCTGAACAGACTCGCATGCGTCGCCTTTTCCCTGGACGGACGTATTTGTACGTGGTGCTGGTGGCTTGTGACAGTGGCGCTTGGCATCTCTCCGTATGGTGTTTCGCAAACAAACAAACATCGGCATCTTCGGATGCTTTATTTCCAATTCAAGCCTGATACATATCACCTTGTACATTGGTTTTTCAAATGCCTTATAACTAACACCAGGACGCCATGACGCTTTCCCCCGGTCAAGACCGGTACCCATTTCAGAGACCTGGGTAGAGTGGGGTATTGTGCTTAGAAACAAGGGGGCTTGATTGTCGAGTAGCTGGACCTCTGATGCTGCAGCCATACGTGGTAAAGGTTTTTTGTTCCCTTTTGTTTTAGTTATGTATTCGGTCATTTAGCCTCAGTTAAAGTATTCTATAGTTTTTTTATTTGTCGTGAACTAGGGTTGATGCATACGATTTTACATTGCTCTTTGAGTTTGCCTTTAATTTCGTCCTCCCAGCTAGCCGGTTTATGAGTGTCGTTCAAACTTGTGTTAGTGGGTGGCGACTTGATGGTCATCTATCTTAGGACGCTTGCACATGTTCCTTCCTTGCACAATAATATACTCAGATAGCCGTATTCCACTGAAAATGCCGATTTACATTTGTTTCGCACACTGAGGGCATCATTTCCTTAGGTGGGTATATTTAATGTCAACCGGCTTACTTGAGAAACTGTGTGCAATTGAACTTTTTGAAGCATGGTTTGGTTAACTACTTGCCAGTCAAGCTTCATTTTTCTTACTTCTTTTTTTTCTTACTCCTACGGGTGCTGACAAGGATCGCAGTGGGCAACATGTTTTTTAACTAGGTATTAAAACCTAAGGTACATCAAATTATCTCATAAACCGCAATTCTAATTCATCCATTCCATTACTTGCCCTTTATGCAATATCATTTTCTCTAGCTTCCCTCGCGATCGGCCGGAGATTGTTGAAGGTGCTTTGATCGAGTCATCCGGTGCCGCCATTGACCTGCTGTGGAGCGTGGAGTGCGCCAGCATTGTTGTCTGTTGTGCGCTGACCGTCCGCTTCAGGGATGTGGAGAAATGCGGCAAGAATAATTGCGAGGCATGTGAGCTACCATAACTGGCAGACGATCCACTTCTGTCAAAAATAACTCCTATGTTTTAATCATATTCTACTGAGGTCAGCCTGGGGTACTACAGCCATTTTGAAGATCGTTGATCAGCCACTGGCTAGAGAAATTTCCTAAAAATGTCCTACAGAGTAAGTGATCCTTAGCCGCTGGCACAAAGACGATAAAATAAATAACGTTAATATAACCTATCGCTTATTTGAAATTAGGAGTGACGGAGAGGGCCAATATCTTAAGTTTTGATTCTGAAATGTTAATCTGGTTTATAAAAAGCCAACTTCACGTTAATTCGATATAGCTATTTCAAGCGTTTAAAAAAACTGCGGATCTAATAACCAATAAAATTTTTTGGGACTGTTAAGGAAAGCTTCCTATTAACACTGTAAACGTATTGCCCTTGCGCGTAACATTCATGGCGACTTACTGGAACAAACGAATTTCTATTATACCATAATCCTTCGAACTATGAAAAAATGCGAGGACGAAATAGGACGTCATTTTGCGTTTCAACCATAACTGTATGCGACAGTACATACTGAAGAAGTACTTACGAAGTACTGTCTTTAATTTTTTTACGTTGCTCAATTGTCGCCCTGATGTTTGATATCATGCGCATGTGATGCAACTTCTGGTAAGCCTGAACTCATTATGTACAAACGCACAACACTTAATGCAAAATCGATAAATCAGTGACTTTCATTTAAGCTCAAAGTTCCTCATTGGTTTTTTAACTATCAGCTTGTTGCGGCACATAAGTCCCTTATATTCTTTTAGGCAAGCTCTTGCGTCAATTTGGTCAAGTATCTCATAAATGAAAAGTAAATAATTTATATATTTTTAATTAAGGTTTTGTAAGGGATGCGCTGCGACTGTATTTTTCCCATTCACCACACTACAGCAACATAGTTCACTGTTGCTGAATCACGAAGGTAATGTGTTAATTTTAAATATAAACTATGTTCCCAGTACGTTCATGGCAATGTTCACAGTTTTTCTTCGTGAGCGGTATGTACAAGCAAACACAAAGTAGAGTAACAAAGAAAAAAATTTTTTTGGTTCTTCTCTCAATATTTTACATAACTTTTTGCAACGTTTTTTTAATTCATCAAATTGAATTTAACTACATAGGACAAATTGAAGACCATAGTACAAATTGAAGACCTCTATGGTAGGAATTAGGCGATAACCGATGTTATAACAAAGTAATGCTGTAACTCTACTGAAAACAAACCATTTTCTTTTTTTTTTACTGCCAGCAATACATTTTTTTTTTTGTGTGGCTTAAAGCAAATTCTTCGAGGTAGTCACTTAGTACTATTTTGATATATAAGCACGAAAATGTAGTTTCGAATTTTTAATGCATCAACTTTTTGGTTTCTAACACAGAAGTTCTTACTTTCACTCGGTATACTCTCAACATTATTTCCTGATGTTGCAGAAAACAGAGCTCGCATATTAACATCAGTAGAGATTATCAAAAGCGCATTACATCAGTGTCCTTGTCATCATATTTTTAATTATAACAAATACATTTTATATACATTTTCAAACTTAGAACAACTTGCCCATGAGGAATACATTTTCATGTTTTTCTCTCAATCATAGAAACACTGACGTGAGTTGTTGAGAAACTTATGTATGTTCACGAACTTTGGACTATCATGTTAAGGCCCTTCAAAAATTATTCTTTTGTATTTTATTTATCAGCTAACTTTCTAGGAAATTTTTTTAAGATTCAGCTCGTTCATCCTATGAAATTATCAAAGGAAAAGTTCGTCATCCGATAGAAGAAAGATTAAAACTACAGTTTTATGGACAGTTATAAGAAGATTTTTAAAGTTATTTCAGCGGGAAATGTTGGCACTTGGGTGGATGTATTATCGTTACATGAAATCCATCAAAGCGGCTCAAAATTTTGTTTTCTTTTTTAATTATTATTGCCGTTCTGTGATGATTTTTTCTAAGTTTGTTGGTTTTTATATATTTAAATATTTGTGTCTAATGTTTCTCTGTTCACTCATGCACTGCGTGATATGACGATTTTCAACTCGTTTGCTAAACCATCTAAAAAGGATTGGAGATGCAAGCACAATTGACCCAATCTTGATTGTATGCATAACGTCGCTCTCTGTAAGATGATTATCTAAACAATAAATAATGACTATACTGTAATGACTCTTAGAACTATGATAAGCTATTGGCAGCCTGTTTTAAATTCCATTCTACTTTCTACATGAATTCGTCATAATTTTTCTATCTTTCAAATTAAACGCGAAAATAGCATACGTGCTCTAACGAATATTATTGAATGCCATCCTTTTTGACAAGCTGCTCAAAAGGATGGCATATCTTCAGCTGATATGTATCTTCTTTTTTAGTCTCTAAAATTTGATTAAACTCTAACAAACAGCCCAAAGGAACCTGCATATTTTATATTTATGACTAATTTACCAATATTAAAACAGAAGTTTTAGGTTTTTTCAAACACTTTGAAAAATAAATTAACCCATGGGACCCACTTGAATTTAGTTTAAACTTCTAATGCACGCATGGAATGTGTGTTGCTCGGTGCAGAGGAGCATTTTAATACAGCAAAATAACATCAGAAGAGATGTTTCACGAATTATTACTTGCTTCAAAATATGAAATTCGATGAAAAGAAAACATTTGGCACAGGGGATGGGAGCCTGTTTCCCGTCGAGTGAGTTACAAGAGGTTCAGCTCTCCCTGCCACATCTAGCGGCCACAAAAGTTTTCTTCCCTGACGGCGGCATGACGCGGCCTCTGCAGCGCGCGGGAGCTCAGGTCTGGGAGAGCACCAACCGTGAGCACAAATGAGAATTTCAGATGTTGACTGGGAAATCTTTATTTTCCCCGCAAAAAAAATCCAAAATCAGCCTCGCTAAAAACATCCGCAACACATGCACCTTCCTACGCACAAAAAACTACTTTATTCATTTCTCATTGGAACTTAAATTCCCTGAGCTTTCTTCATGATGTTTGCTTTAGGGTAAAACACCCGTGACCAGTGCGACGGCCCCTGCTGTCGACGTCGTAGAGCAGTCGTGCGGATGACGAGCAAGGTCTTGAGGCGAACATCAGTGTCGTCTTGTGAGCTCTCCTACTGTCTCGCACGCTTCCCGGTCTCCTCTACCGGCTCCCTGATGTGATCGAAGACCGGTGCAATTATTCTACGCTCCAGCGCATGAGCGGCATGTCGTTGGCCTTTTCTGCCACCTTCGACGTGTATGGAAATATATCCAGAGGTCTACTGGTCTGATGGGTTGTGGTGATGAGTAATTACACTTGTCTTGAAAGTCCCTCACTAGCCTTTATAAGGCTGTAGGTTTCCCGAACTCAATTTGTCCCCAATATATGAGCCTTGACCCAACCCAGTGAATGAAAAACTAAACTTATTCCAGGTGCATATAGGGTGTACAGCATGATCTATTCTCTCGGAAATCTATTATATTGATATTGAAGCTGATATTCCCGGTAGAAACTTGAACCTTAGAACCGAATGCACAGTCTACATAGTGTTTTACGTGCCTTTTCTAACATTCCCTGACACTTCTAAAAGCGCATACTCTGCAGAGGTCACGGTTATTAATGAGGTTGATTGTTGGCAACCATCAGGAGCTCATGTACAAGATGATCATTTTTCAATAATTTAACACTGCAAGGGTCCGACCGATTCAGTGTTGTAGTCATTTACGGCCTGACCTGTCGTTTGCGCGCAAAGAAATAGATTTCAAGCCTCTCTGCTCAAAACGGAGCTGTTCACGTCTAACCTTTATCACATCAACAGCCATTTTACCTCCTCTGTGCTCTCCGAATTTCATGAACTCTTTTCCGGTGTTTGCTTGATACTTTAGTGTCACTATGGCGGAGTGAGGGGAGAGAGCTCTTTGAGCTGGCACCAGTGGTGGGCGCCGCGACTGCGTGCTGCTCCGCGACGACGTAATGCTCGTGAGTCGTGATGTGGTGCTGCCGAACCGTGAGGGTTGGACTGCTGCGGCCTCCTAGAGCTATCCTGAGCTATTGGCCGCCTCGACTACCTGATGGCACCGCACCGATGGTGCACCCGTGGACTTCTGCAAACGATCGCAGATGTACCAGAGACTTCAGAACCAGCTCGCTGACGATGTAGGTCGAAGTTGCATGTAGCGCTGTGTTTGGTCGACCCTTTGTAGCGAATTTTTGCATCACAAGTGGTGTCGGTTCTCCACTCCATCCCTACCATAAATTCAGTGTTGGTAGGAGTGGGCTTGAGGCCTCTAATAGTGGTAAGGGATTGAGCTGCACATGTTAATGTGACAAGACTTAAGTTGTGCTTTCGAACATTTTCGGGTATTCAAACTTCTCAAACTACTTCAAACTATCTTTTACACATTTAGCAATGAGTAATTCTGAAAGCTAATATTTTGCTAAATATTACTAATCTGTAAGTTTCTGAACTGCTAAATATTACCAACCCGTAAGTTTTTAAACTGATAAATATTGATAATCTGAAAGTTTACAAACCGCTAAATATTTCGAACCTATTTATTTTTAAACTGCTGATATACTGCTAATCGATGAACTTCTGAATAACGGAGATTACAAAAAAATTTAATATTCTTGAATTATGAACTTAACACTTTTCAGTTCGAAATCAGCCCTTTCTTAGGAACCTTGTCTGACAAGAATGTTTATTCACAGCCCAAGCTCGACCAAACTGCTGCTGGAGATTCAAATCCATTTTCTAACTTAATCCTGGAGTGAGTAACGACGGATTGTTCTTCCGTGAGCAAAAGACACAAGAATATCTGACCAACACTCATGTCTGTGTTGATAACGTTACAAAGCTCTGAATTTTTTTATGATTATCTTTTAACCGAGGGGCCGAAATCTTACACAAGATTCACTATACCAAACTGCCGAAAGCTCAGACAAATTAATCTACCCCCACGTCTATACACTGCTGGGCGCGGAATTGCGTTCAAATATATGAGTAGCTCCGATAAGCAAATGAGTTTTTTATGCTATGGAGGAACTTAAAGGAATTTTATAAACGGCAATAGTAAGTAGAACAGCGAAAACTTCAGTAAACGACTGCACGTGTTCTTTTTTATTAATTTAGAATCACAGCGATTGGATGAATTTATGTTCCAATTGAGATCTGTAAGTAGAAACTCTACAAATGCATCGCATCTCTATTCCATTGCAGTATTTTAAAGAAATAATTAAATTGCATAATTTTATAGGAATTCAAAACAGAAAGCCTAATCAAATGCGTTGAATGTTCTTTATTTGTGATTTAAGTTAATATCTGTTCCACACTAGCAAAAGTTGTATCAAATTGCTTGCTAGAACTCTTAAAATTAGATCGGGAAGTAGTAAAATTCTGCTACACTTTGTACAGCAGCTATTCTCAATAGTTTGGAAGAGAAGATATTAAAGTGGGTATATTCAATTTCTCGACCATTTCTCAAGTCAGTAGTGTAGTTTACTGATTAGGAATTTCTGTTAAAACTGAAAAGTCAAATCTCCATTTAACAATTTGCACATCACAAGTAGTCTGTCATCGCACAGACGATGCATTCTCAAGTTTCAGTTTAAGTTTCTTAAGTTGAAGTAAAATTTAACTCACAGCCGTTCTTTTACGAAAGCATTGTTTTACTGAATGTTGTGAGAGGAGAGAACCGTCAGAAACTAGGAAGTTTAATGTTGAAGCTTTTCTTTTGGTGGACCAGCGCAGTCTACGAGCGATGAGCATTTTCTTGCGTAATAACGCGCAGATAAAATAACGCTTGTGGCAGATGCTTTTTTTTCGGAACCCTCCTAAGGAAGAGTAGATCTCATTACAGCCTTTTTGGCAGCGCAGAAGCTCACCAAGCTGCAGGGCGGTGTAATGATGCTCTTTCTATTTGGACCGAGGTAGAAAAGTAATTTTCTTCATGGATTTTGAGAGAGTTATTTCAATTGAAGCGTTAAACTTACAGCTTCTTGCGCCCATAACGATGTTGCTTGGGACTCACAAAAGCATTCCAGGAAATTTTTGGTTAGAATGGCTTTAGCTTTGCGTAACGCTTATCTTCAAGGAAAAATTCTTTCAACTCTACACTGTTTTTACTGGGAGGAAGATCGCCGATTTGGCTGTCTCGGTTTCGATTTGGTTTCGAAACCAGTGAGAGATTGGATTAACTGCGTTGTACGACTTGTTCTCAAATTTTCAACCCTACCTAACACCAAGTAAAATTTAACTCACAGCCGTTGCAAAGATTGCACAGATACCAGTGAAATGTGTGTAAGGAAAACATGACGTTTTATTGCCAGTCCATCTGGGCCGCTGCTTCACTCAGAAGCATTTGTTCATGCGCTTTATTAATATTTTTCTGTATTTTAGCTTAAAGTTTACTAAAAATGATCTCATTGTAAAACAGATACAAATAATTACTAAGCATTGACTGAGTAAATGCAGAAATTTATTCCAAAGGCAAGTAGTGGGAGAGTATTAAATCTATTATTTGAAAATTATTCTCCCTCATACAGGGACTAAAACTCTTCTCAGAAAAGCTGACGAACAAACAGTGCACTGTAGGACATTTTCCTGGTAAATGACGGTAGTAGTGATCTAATCAGCGGCAACATATTGTGAGGAAGTTTCGGATACATTTAATTCGATAAAAATCTTAACATTTTATGAGAATTTTCAAAGGATTGAAAATGTATTCAGAAATAACTATTTTATCACATTCGTTTTTCGGGCTCTTTGAGCCAATTAACCTTATTAACACGGAAGGTATTATTGCACTTATGCAATCTGGCGAGGTAAAATGAACGTACCCTGGATAGGTCAATAAACCAATTTTCCAGGCATGTGATCTCACACTAATGAAACTAAACTTGTTAATCAGTTTTTCAAGGAACTTCACTTACATGTTAAATCTGCCGGCAAGATTGTTTTTCCCAATCCCCATGATAGTAATCAATGTTTTACTGAAATGTCGAGTAAATTATTAGGAGACTCCAAAAAAAGTAACGCACAACACAAATGCAGTACAGATTTTGTTGTCCATCAGCAATTTCTAGAAATTAGAAAACTTTTATTTTGATCCAAAGTTCGTTTCGATTATCTGACGAGAGATGTAAGAGTATTCAAATGCACTCTTCGGCTTAGTATATTAATATCTGAATGTGATAGCCCTAAAATTATTGTACTGAATAGCTCGGCTTACGTGAAATCCAGCAGTTTTTAAATGCAACTCAGCACACAAATGTTTTAGAATGCATCTTCTGTAATGTATACTGGTACTCCCACTAAAATCGTAGGTTCTCCAGGTTGGTGTGTGAAATAAAACACTCCTAATGGTGTCACATACTGCACAACAAACTCACAGTAAGCATAGATTCTGCAAAAAAAAATCACCAGCTTTTAGCTCTCAATGTTTTCCTGGATTAATTCAAAATACAAAAATTAAAATAAGATTAGCAACAAAACATAAAAACTGGATATCGATACCATTCTCAATAAGGAGAATAAGATGCTTTTTGTTCATCACACATATTTCCATTTTTACCCTAAATCATTCGTTAAAATCAAGAAGGAGAGTGGACAAGATGGAAAAGACCACTCTGACTTATCCTTCACAATCATCGTGAAGCTGAAAACGAGTTCCTCCACACCAAAGTGTCGTTCGTCGAAAAAAACCTGTGAATCATTATCCTTGCGTTGCTGAGGGATAATTAAAATATTCTTTTGCGAGAGTTCCGTGACCTGATGAGAATTGCAGAATTCAGCGAGAAAAAGTTTTCTCCTTCGGGCATAATTTTACTCTGGAGTTTCGGCTTGATCCTCTAACATGACCGCGTTAAGGACAAACTTGTGATGACGTGAATAATATTTTTGACCTTAATTGTGCTGGGTTTGCCTAGTTCCAAGTTCGGTGTTTAACTTTAATACGTGCATTCATTTCATAAGTGAAACAGCTCAAGTTTCTCCCCTACTGATATGCACCGCAGTGAAGGAAGAAGGTTTAGCGTGCCACTACAGGAATACGGAGGCGATTGTGACTGAATTAAACTATTTTCCCAATTAACAATTTTCTCTTTGCTAATTGCGTGTGAGGCGACTATGTTGTAGACGTGTTAAACCTTTGATAGGGCTGGAGTGTGAGACGTATTTAGCGGGTGTGAGCGTCATACGTGGTACCCTAGACGAGGGCTCTTCAAAGTGTGGGTCGCGCGACCAGTCAAAGGGTGTCTCAAAATGTAGAATCATACTTTTCTTATTTATGTAATAATGATAGTCCAGGATAAAACGTTTAATTTTTGACGATTAATAATTAATAAATATTTATAAATCAAGTGTTATTGTCATTCTTTAACATGAGAACCAGTTAGAAAATAACACGAACTTGATGAAAATGCTAAGCCGTGACTACATGTTGGTAACGAGTATTGAACTTGTTCTATCACATGCCTATAAGTTGACTATAGAACTAGCATTGCAAAGTTTTACGCCTGGCAAGAGTGACTAGAGTAACGCTCAGAGTAATATACAACTTTTTTACACAGGAGAAAATTAACAACCCGCACAAGAAAATTATGTTAATAAGGGGCATTGCGATGGTGTGATGTCACAATTTCCTTAATCTTCACCATTTTTAAGCGATACTTAATTAATAACATGGGACTTGTGTTTATTTTTAGCCTTATTGACACAATTTTTGAGCAGCTCTGCGGGTAAGCAGAGGGGAATAAGCAGGCTGCCACTGTTAGGGGAATTCCTCCAGATCTGGGGTAAACGCTTGCAGTCTGAGGGAATGAAGGAAACACTCGTAAAAACGAAGAGCTCGGGAAATTAAATACATGGCTCTTTAGAATTTGCGCAAACAGATGAGTTCAGATTTTGAAACCCTGTTGCTTCGCACTGATATTCGATGGTTTTCAAGAGGTCGGGCTTCGAGAAGGCTGTTCACTTTAAAACATGAAGTCATGTTATTTTTATCAGGTAACGACTCAGATTTGGTAACACATTTTCAATACGAATATTGGGTTTCTAAAATTTGTCGTGAATCAAATATTCTTGACAAGCTTAATGACTTCAACATGGTTCCACTATGATGCAAAAATACAAATGCTCTTACATTAACTTGAAAAATTCAAGCTTTCCTGAAGACATTAATACATGGTTGATGAATGTGAAAAGTAACTCATGTGAGACATTTCCATGTCTGGATGAGTTCATCACAGAAAATGAAATAAATTTTGAAATACCCAAAACAATTAAAATTAGGCACTTGATAAGCATAGGAAAAATGTAAAAAAATATTTTCTTCAAGAATAAGACAAGAGCTGATTTAATTGGATCCAAAAAGCATTTGATGCTGAAGTCGACAAATTGTATCACAAGGCACAAGATGGCACAAGTAAAAGGCTTAAGATGATTTTGTAGAACTTTTTCTGATTCTTCTCTAAAAATTACGTTTGCTAAAATGAGTCTAAATTCGTTTTGGGTTGCATCAAATTGAAATATCCAAACTTGTCACGACTTGTAATGGATACATTTCTACCTTTTTCGTTAACATATTTATGTGAAAGTGCTTTTTTAGTGTTAACTTATCTCAAAACAAAATGTCGATCGAGTCTAGGAAATACTGAAACTCTACTTAGACCAGCGTTAACAAAAATAGAGCATAGATTTGATTTCTCTGTAAGAAAATGCAGGCGCATCAATCCCATTAATTAAATGCAAGAAATAATATTTAACTACAGCATAGCATCTATAGATTTCGTAATAAACATTAAATTTTTCTGTCATATTTATATTTTATTATTTAGTTTGCTGAAGTTTAGGGGTCGTACATAAATAAAATCTTTTAGAGGGGGACGCGGCTGATAAAAGTTTGAAGGCCACTGCCCCAGACCACGCGAGAAACTGCGCCACGATTTATTTTAGTGATGCTCATGAAGATTGAAATGATGCTTTTAATAATGTTAAACTTTTGTTAGTTAATACAAACCATTTCGTTTGCTATTCAAAAAGTCTACAGACTGAAGAGGACTCAATCCCTAGATATAGCCCTTCATCCACTGTGACATCCGGGCATTAATAATTATTGTATCAAAGATCTTCAAGAATATAGTAATCTTTAGTGACCGATAAGCCCTCTGTATTAAATGGGGCTTTTGGTAATGTATTGTAACTGCCTTGCAGGCCTCATACGGAAAAAAAACTTTTCATTACAAGGGAAAAGTGGACTCCATATTTCTTTCGATTTCTCGTTTCTCGGAGCTGCATAATCCCTAGTCCCTTTCCTTTGGGCTCACTCACTCCTTTCTTCCCGCCTTAACTGAGTGTCTACGTTGGGTATAAAACCTGTCCACAACGTCCATGTTCAAGGGTCAGTGAACTCCAAGGAATGGGCGGACCGCAAATGATGCTCGAACGATAGGCCTTCGCAGATTATGGGCATCAGCTATGCACCATTAGGAGTAGAATCTTCGAATGCATTGGGACTACCTGGCATAAAAAGCTGTTATCATCATCCAAACACTCAATTTTTTTAAGGTTTTTGCGCGCTTAGATCCTTCCTCAAGGTATTTGAGGTGCATCATTTGAAATTCGTGGCAGTTGATATTCTTCAAACGTCATTATTAGTTCATTTTTCCTTGCACTCAAGCTAATCATTGTTGAAACAATGAAATTCTTTTCATAAAACAACTTCTGTGGAGGAAACTCAACAAGTCTTACTCGCTTCATATGTTACGAGACTCTTTACTCTGTTCTAGACCTGAAATGTTTGACTGCATTAAGCCTCCAATAAAGAGCATAAAATTTACTATGTCGGGGCACAGTTTCTTGGTAGCTTACTGTCTCGGGCCGTTGTAATGCCGACAGCGTGACCAGCGAGCGTTAACTTGAATACGTTCGTTTTTGAAGTTTCCTAATATAGAGTACACGAAGAAAACAATTTTAGAGGAAGGCAATTGAAAATTGATGTTTCCCACTGAAAAATAATAGAAGAGGAATTAGGAATTAAATTCGGTTGAAAAAAATAATTCAAAAATCGGGGGTAAAATATCTGATTTTTCCATAGTCAAATGCAAGCTTACCCAGTCGTAATATCGCTATTAAATATTGACTGTGTTTCACGTATTTTTGAAATAAAGAAGCTTTATGACACGTATCAGTAACACCACTGAACTTCGAGCAACTAGGTGTGTTTAACTAAAGCTAATGATTTATTTTGCTTAGTAAATACAAGCCGAAAGGAAAATTCCCAATTTTCGCACAGGGTGCTTAAGATTTGAAGACAATGAGGTAATTACTATAGTCACAGAGCGATACGAACGTTCAAAAATGATGATATAGTGATTCTCCGCACAGCTCATTAGGACCCGAATAAGCTTATTACTGTGGAAATGCCTCTCAGTTTCGAAATGCGCGAAGAAGTAAGAATGATTGTAAATCCGAAGCGTCGGCAATTTTCTTTTAAGTTTAGAGAATCTTTCTCCCTAGCTGACAGCTGCGGGGAAAAGATGGGAAAAATTATGGGACTAGAGAGGAAAACTTTCATCTTGGAGGAGGTGGTAGAGGCGTAGATGAAGACGAAAATATAGGTGTAGATAAAGTAGGCGGTAGAGGTGTAGACGAAGAAAGCGGTAAAGGTGTAGATGAAGTAGGCGGTAGGGGTGCAGGTGAAGGAGATGATGAAAGAGTAGATGAAGGCGTTTTAAAAGAAGTGAATGAAAAAACCATGGTGAAATGAATGAAGGAAAAGATTATGAAATTAATGAATCCAGTGATGAAGGAAAAGAGTGAGGAGGCGATGGATGCGTGGATGAATTAGGCAGTTGAGAAGTAAGTGAATCGAACGGTTGAGAACAAGGTCAAGAAGGCGATATGATATGAAGTATACGAAACACCTCCAGACGAAGATGGTGGTAGAGATGTAGATGGAAAAGACGGTAAAGGTGTAGATGAAAATGGTGGTAGAGGAATAGATAGAAAGTATGATTGGGGAATAGATCATAAAGAGCATTAAGGAATGAATGAACCGCAGTGAAGCTAAAGAAGTTATTCGACAAAGATCAAATAAAATACATTTACATCTGAGTTAATTTCTGAAATTTCGCTGGTTTCGAGTGAGCAGTGGCTTATTAGACATCGTAGGAATCTCACTTAAAGTCAATCATCCTATCAGAAATCAAGACTGGCATAGAAGTTGCGGGTAGAAGCTCGTAGAATGCAGGAAGAAAGACTGTTGCTCTCATGGAGTCATGCTGAAGACCTGGGATACCTGTTCTTCTTGAACGTTTCCTCAACATGTTGCGCAGTTATTCAACGCTGAATCCATGACAGCAGATAAACTTTGTGTTCAATCCATGATTCTGGAATACTTACCGTTATACAATATTTAATTTAAATTAGAAACTTAATATGTTTATACTGCAGAATAATCGAGGGCAAAACTAATACGAACAAGCTTGGAGAGTTCTAAGCTCAAGTGCGATGTTACTGGTGGATTGCTTTTAGTAAGTTTCAGTAGAATTTCTCCTTCTCAGGAAGAGATAACAAAGTTTTTTTTGTAGAAAAGCATTTGATCTCTAACGCGAACATAGTATATATGTTCTTAGAACATATCATGATAGTTAAACTATGACTGGACGTTCCATACTCAAGGCCTCATTCTATCACTTGTGTGCTTCCGATTGAAGCGTCTAATATTGAATTTCTAAAATGAAATCATTCGATTACCGACGAGCTTTACCAGAAAGAAGTTATGAGGGCTCTTCGATTAATTTCAAATTATGAGCATTTATTCTTTTAACACTCATTGGAGGCTATTTTCTATCCAAGCGGCGCATTGACGGGAATAAATTTTTGACTTATTAATCGCTCATTGATGCAGTGCAGTTCAAATCGATATAAATGAGATATCCCATCGTCAACTTTTTCCATTGCTTTGTACAGGGTGGCGCATAAGTAACGCACCCTTTTTAAAAATTTATCATAAATAAGCTATGAAAGGTATAACGATAGGGTTAACTACAAACGATAGAGGAACTCTTAAAGTTTATTTACATGTCGTATCCTGTCTACAGATACCCAGTGCATATTGCGGTAATAAATCTTTAAATCTTTTTAAAGGTTGCGTTACCTATGCGCCACCCTGTACCTTTAAATTCTTGACCCCTGGAAATGATCATGAATGCATTGTTCATCTTGGCCATTGGAAATAATTAGGAAATAAAGTTAAGCAGGATTAATTTAGAACTAGTTACTCGCTAAATCAAACCTCATTAATCTCATGTAAAATTAGTTTGATGTTTGCTCTCAATGAAGTAAGGTGTCGTCAAATGTTAACTTCACCGACACTACAGTACACTGCGCCGATTTTTAACTGGGCAGATGCGGTCGTCTCATGTAAAGTTCGAGCGAAGTCTGTTGAATCAGTATTTAGTTCCTGAAATAAGCCTGACGAACGACTAAGGTCAAAAAATGCTGGACGCATTGCTTCTTGAGATTTTTTATTGACAAATGGTAAAAAGTCTAGTACTGTCAAATCGCAATGTACTCGACCTGGCTGCAGGCTTAAAAATAATCCTCTGGATAAGTAATAGTGATAGAACACCTATTCTCATTTCAATTGTTTGGAATCGACAAGGAGAATGCCGAAGAGATTCAATTCCTAACAGTATGGCTATTTTTAACCTCCCGAAAATGACAAAGAACGGCTATAGCAAGGTGTATCAATGATACATTAATTTCTAAAGCTGCTCAACGGAAGATTAGCTGGAGACATTTTAGGCCTCAACAAAATATTTTGAAAAGAACTGTTTTAAAATCTGCTGGTCATTTTAGACGAGCTTCCAAACTGTTTACACGCAAAAGTTAGCAATGCTTCGTCTATTAAGGGGTTTCACTCCGAGGACATACGTCTGCATACAACCATAAGTTCATCCAAACTTTTTGATTATGAAACACTAATTTTTTTCATATGTACGTAAGGGCTTCATGAGGTTTTATCCTTTATCAAAAATAGTGACGATGAATGAAGTATCAACCACGTCAATTTAAAGTACCAATTAACATACGAAACAAATCTATGACATTTTTGACAGGTATTCCAAAATATAACAGCTGATCCCATAAAACCATGTAATTGTCTTGGACAAATGTAATCAAGAAGAAAAGACATTGGTTAGCTGAGCTTGCTTGGTTTTCGTATTTGAAACAAACACCTAAATTTTAACGAGCAAATCATTGCAGAATTCAATCTAAAATTTCCATCCAATCACTACCTAGGAAATCAACAGGGCGCTGTCTTTCCAAAAGCGTTCACCTCCTCATCAATTACGAGAAGATTCGCGCCCAGACTTAGGAGCCAAGTTAAGCAGCCAATCAGGAGTTCGGGAAAAAAAGACGGTCTCTCGGAACAGCAGGGCGCCGACCTCACGCAGCTTCGCACTTTGCTTTGAAGTATTTGGGTTCTCTTGAAACTGGCTGGTGTATCAGCATAATTCTTTTGTTATCATTTCTAGTTTAATTGCAACAGTTTTTGTTGCTTCTATCTCATTTTTATGATAAATCAAAGAACCGCGGTGATAAGTGGATCATAATGTAAATTCAGGAATTACATTTTCTAGTTGTATGCCATAAAGATTGTCATCGTAATGCTATTTATCACTTTCACAGATTGAACTTTGCCTAGTGTAAACTGTGCGGAGTCTTGATCATTTTACCATAAAATAGGTGTCTTGCACTCAACATTCAACAATGGTCTTGCATCGAAGTCTATAAAGAGGTATTATCTGAAAAGTCAGGGACTACTCGATGCGGCAATTGGACGTGACTGCACGAACTACATAATACGCTAACGTCTGATTGCGCAATATATAATGAGTTAGAGTTTTGAAAATCGTTGGTTTGTGAGGTTGTTTATGGTCTACGAGTTATATTTTGAAATGTGGGCTGCCGTTCGTGTGAGAATTTTATGATAGTTGATAAATTCGAGCATCGAGGTTGCATCATGTTACATACCACACTTCGCTAATCGACGACTGAAATTGTTGTATTGCTCCGAAAAGCATGGTAACTATTTGAGAAGTCAGAGAAAATGGGGTCAAAAAATGTCCACGTTAAAAAAAGACATCAGAGACCGTTGCCTCACTACCATGCATCTACACACACTTTAATGA